>JAYEAL010000598.1:0-103182 GCA_036419045.1 Scirpophaga incertulas
TACAACATTATCTAGCAATTTTTACAATACTGCAATTATCAAAGTTGCAACTATCACTTTAAAATTATATACTTTAAAGATAAACATTTTGTTTTAATTCACTTCAAACAATAATAACTTAAACAAAATTGAGTCTTACTAGCTTCAAAAACGCAATTTATACATATATATTGATATAGCTGAAGAGTTAGCAAAAATTTACATTTAAAATAAATTATTATTAGGTTACACTTTTAGTCACAATACAAATATAATAATAAAAATATCAATTTCATAAACATCAAGCTCTGAGACATCAAGTAAGGTATCTTTGTCATTATGTTTTATAAATTTTTGTTATTATGTTTTATAAATCTACTGCTAGAGAAAATCTTAGTGCTTGAGAGAAATAAGTATAAAATTAAACACAAAATCTTGGTAACAATTTATTATAAATCGGGACACGTAAGTTGACCCAAAATGGCGGTCGTCTGCGCAGGTACTTTCGAGAAGAAAAGTCATTTGATATTTAATATTCATTATTATTCAATAAATGAATATAATTCCAGGTCTTAAACCTCTCCTGTGCCGAATTCCATCAGAAATGGATTAGCGCGTTCAACCAAACAAACAAACAAACTCTACAGCTTTATGTATAAATTTGACAAAAACTTTGTATGGCCTACAGAAATTTGTTCCGGTCTGGGTGTAGGTGCGCATGTGAAATTTTATGTTTGTAAATGCACCCACGATACAGGAAAAAGTCCTAGTGTGGGGCGGCTTTAAAAAAAACAAAAACATAGTTAATCATTGTCCGTCAAGTCTAATTCCATAACCCCCTCAATATTAGATATTGAATTGGAACTAGGGCCAGGTTCTGGTTCTTCCATTGAAGTCGAAGAATCGTCTGATTTACAGCTGTCATCTGAATCGTCAGAAACTCTTTATCACTAACTCATCTGTTAATTCATCAATGACGTGATTGCATTTCGGATTTTTTAGAATTTGAATTTGTTGCCATGTCATATTCCTTGTTGTGGTAGGAAGCGTTGTCAACAACCAACACGGAGTTTGGTGGCAGATTTGGCAACAGTTGAGTACGAACCCATTTTTCATAGTTTTCGAAGTTCATATCGTCGTGATAGTCCCCGGATTTCGTTCCTGATTTAAATGTCAACAGGCAATTCGGTATAAAACCGGCTTCAGACCCAGCATGGACAATGACAACACGTTGCCCTTTAGATATAGGTTTTTTAAGGCCTGAAGTTGATCCATCAGTCCAACCCATTGTTTTCGCGTGGGTGGCATGAACATACGATTCGTCCGTAAATATAATAGGCCTGTTTTGTTGCCGATATTGTTGTAATTTTTGCAAGTAATTGATTCTAAGTAAACGTATATTAGAGGTTTCAATTAAACATTTTCTATTATTCTCAGTACGTTTCCACTTAAAACCGAGGTTCTTAATTATGCGACTCAAACTTCTTGCACAGCCTTGAAAATTTATGTCTGCACGCAATTTTTCACGCAACTTTCCAAGCGTGGGCAACTCTTTTTCAGTAATGTGAAAGTTATGGATGCATCGTCTTATAACCCCTTTGTCAAAGTCATCGACATCAGTCTCTCAAAATCCTTTTTAACGTTGATATGGAAGTTTTCGTTGCCTCAGCTGTCTTTTTTTGAGCTTCAGTAATGTTATTATCTTTTAAAAAGTATTGAAAAACATCGTAAACCATTTTTCTAGCTTGTCTTTTTAAAACACTGCCGCGTTGACGTGGCATTTTAAAAACTTACAATTATAAACAACGATAACAAATAACTTTACCAACGATAACAAATAACTTTACCAACAATAACAAATAACTTTAACAACAATAACAAAAAACTTCAACAAATACTCAATAACAAAACAGACAACAATAACCAATAACTTTAACAACAATAACAAAAAACTTCAACAAATACTCAATAACAAAACAACCAACAATCTTTTATCGTATTGAAAACTATTGTACGGGCCTGTACTGCGTGCGCGAACTGAGAGAGACGGAACGGCACTGAGTGGGAGATCCGAGTTGACGTGGCCGCGTTGCTATGGTCACGGGCAGCGTTGCTATGGTTACGGGTGCGCACCTCCACCACCACCACCTACCACCAGTTGCGCCTAAAAATCGGTTCTGCACATGGGTCAACTTACGTGTCCCGATCTTTACTTATTCTTATTATTAAGGTATTCCCTCATCAGTCCAGACATTTGCGACAGTTCAGCCTTGATACCTGCAAGCTCAGACCTAATGCCAGCAAGCTCTCTGTTCTGGAGAATTTCTCTCTCAGCACGCTCCTCTTCAACTTGAAATAATCTGCTCCTGACATCAGAGCCAGCAGCAGATAGCCGTCTTCTTTGTTGTTGAGAAGCTGTAACAAATAAAGACACTTAAACTAACTAATTATATTTACTTAGAAAATACAAATATTTGTAGTAAACTACAAAATAAAATCAAGAATAGACTACTCAGCTACAAACAAATTGTAACAGTCAGTAATATAATTAATCCATCACGTATGTTTCTCGTAATGCACTCACAAAATAAAAAAAAAATCTATATATTCTTTATACAACTACAATAAATATCTCATGATAAATAGCTAATGACCCACCTTGTGGTAAGTGGTTACCACTGCCTAAAGACACCCTGCAATAATGAGCCAAAAATTAAATGCTTTCCATGTCCACTTCTACACTGCCATATCAGACACTGCTTTATTTTGCATACTGATAAAATTATGTCCACATTATTGAAAATAGTTTTAATACACTTGGTAAAACCGTAGGTAATAAATACTTACACCGTGTTGAGAGCTTAAATTCTTGTGACACTGGCTGACTTGCAGGCTCAGACATTTGTCTGGGCTGACTATGTTCTACAGGAATGATGGACTCGACTACTTCCTCTGGCAAATGTAAGCTTAGAGGCTGTGGAAAGGAAGGCTGGGCTTGCTTGACTGGAGGTAGATGGCATAGGTTCATCATTGATCTGAAATTGATTTTTTTAGAAATTAATAAACAGGAATGAAATTATAACACTATTTCACGGACATTTAATAATATTTAAATAAACTTGGTCTGGAACACAAAAGTCTGAACATAATTCAAAAAATGAATTATTTATCATATCAAATAATGATTAAGATTCAATATCAAATAGATTATTATATGTGTATATTGTAATGTAATAATCCTTATTTAATGAAATAATTTGATTTTTACAAATATATCACTAGAAGTATGAGTACAAAATCTTTATTTCACATGGAATTCAAACAAAATTCAATTCACTAATGTTTACTATGCAACAATATTCATATAAGGATACATCTTCTAAATGTTAACTGAACAATAGAATGACTTAAAAATATAAAATAACTTAAATTAATATAGGTACAGGCAGGGTTTATAGGTCCGTTTGATCGATATTGGTTTTAAGTTGAATTTTTTAATGTAAAATATTAAAATAGGGTATTCCGATGATAAAAAGAAATCAGTATTCCGGTAGTCCTTCAGGAGTCCTTCAAGAACTGGTAACGGTGGTTAGATGGCCGTGCTTGGATTAGTTTACTCTCTGTCCTTGGCTTACCAAGTCGACGTCTTCAATTAGAATTTTTGATTGGATTTAAGGTAGATCAGCGGTCTATTTAAGGCAACTGGTCACTTTGAAGTCTCTGGGTGACGAGGGTTAATTTTCAGCCCAAATATAGTTCCCTGAAGATGACATGAATTGTCAAATCAGTAAAATTGATATAAAAATATTATTTCAAATAACAACTATCTTGGCATTTACTTTACTATTTATTAACTTTCAAAAGCCAAGAGTGTGATGTAGAAAATGAAAACAAACATGAAGATACTATTGATTCTAGAATATTACAAGATTTGATCTGGATAAAATATTAATTTGTTTTATTTAAATCCCCACGTATGTAACGGTTATGAGAGGTAGTTAATGGATTAAATTGCATAAATATAGGTTTCCACAAGGTATACTATGATGATTAATCAATATTTTATTGTAAAAGACCAAATTTGTTGTATCAATTTATCATTGTTATTTTCTCTACCCACACTCAACAGATATTCAGAAAATGTTCTAGAAAGTTTAAGTATATGAAATGTATATATGAATCTCAGTTAAAAACTCTAATATATAATAAAAAAAAGAATTATGAAAATTAGGTACCTTTCGGGATGATTGTCTTTTTGTTCTAGTTTATATTCGGTGAAAGCAGATCTATTTCGTCAGTCTATATATAGACTCCTTCTCTTTTGTAGCAGAGCTCGGCCTCAACAGCCGAATAAAGTATTTGCAATTATTTAAATTAAAACAGTGAATAGCTAATTAATTTGTTACCTATTGATCGAAATATTCGAAATATCGGCTAATCACTCTCACAACAAGATGTACTTGTACAACCTCATCTCACAACTCGTATTAACGAGCGGTGGACTGTATTGATGTGGAAAGTATGAAATGGTGAAGACACTGATTAAAATAACAATAATTATATTAAATAAATAAACTTTACAATTTTGGATGTGGATCTGACAACGATGACAGCAAACAAAAGCACAAGCCAAAAAATACAAAACATGGAAGAAGTATAAAAATACAATAAATGTCATATAAAAGTATTTACATCAAAAACGGCCAGTTGCCAACAACTCGAATGGTTACTTTTCGACTGAGAATAAAGAACTAAATAATTATTGAATATTTATGACAACCAGGACACAATATATGCTAGCCCGAGCAATCTAGCCTGAATCTGTTCATCTGTGGAAGGATTAATATTTCTTTATTAGTCCTCACAGCTAGGTCTAGTTTACAGACTCAATTGCCACAGACAAACATGGCTGACAGAAATAGGTATTGCCAGTTGCATGAGGAATAATAAAAAATAAGGTTAAACGACTACACTTATGATGATCAATTGCGATTTAACTTTTCATTGACATAAGACTATTCTTTTTAAACTACTAATTGTGACATTATAATATTTTAATATTTTTTGAGGGGGGGTGTGGGATTACTGATAAAAAAACTATCTTTGTAGACGACGCTTGGCTAGATTTGGTTGCCTAATTTGCGCCATAGATAATGGTGTTAGGATCATGATTAGCGGTCCACTCTATAGAACTCTACAGAACTGTCAATGTCATCTATTAAAATTGTCAATGTCAAAGTAACAATTCGACGTAAACATAACCAATGCGAGATACAATTGTAAAAGTGATTTTAATCAATATAAATAAAAAAGTGTTCTTTGATAGTACTTAAAATCAGTGAAAAAAAAAAGTGTTACAGTATCCCCCGAACCGCGATAGAATTCACGCAGGGAATTCGTATGACGTCCTCGTCAGCCTCTACCAAAGAATGTATGCCAAGAGAAAAGGTATAGATCGGAGCGGCAACGTTACATTTGCAGCTACTGAGAAAATAGACTTGCGCGCCTTTTTCGTTTAGAAATTGTAACAATTCTTTTTACCGCTGGGGTATGTCATACCCCACCTCGGATGCGGAAGGCTAATTGGCACACTGATGGCACACACACTGATTGTTTATCGATTTTTGTGTTCATCACTACACTATTATATGTGGTATCATTATTTCACAAAATGACAGTAGTTAATGGCAAATCTGGAATCGAATTAAAATTCTGACTTTAGCCTCTGTACTATAATGCAATTTTGGTGGAGTGCCCATATCTTTTCACAAATGATTTGAAACAATTACATAACTGCAACACTTTTTCTTTAACCCTTAGCCACCTGACTCGATATTCAGTAACACAACCACCTGACGTCGGTCTTAGATACTGCTTGCATATTACCATTTTTATAATATATTATTTTTACTCATTACATACTACTCACTACTTACATTCTATCGGGATAACAAAAACGAAAAATAATAATATACAAAACTGTTTTATATTCTTTGTACGACAAATATAAATATTAGTAAAAATTTGTGGAACTAATTCTAATATTTTGTGATGCCTCCCTTTGCTGCAATAAGAGCTTCTACGCGTCAGGGCATGCTCTCAATACATGTTCTTGCATCTTCTTTGAGTTTATAATTGTGATGCCATTCTCTGATGAGAGTTTCAATTAACTGCCGCTTGGTGGTTATAACTTCTTTTGCTATATCACCCGTTTGGTGAGCTCCCACATGTTTCGTATGGGATTCATGTCTGGTGAATTCCCAGGCCAAGGCAAAACATTAACATTTTTTTCGGCCAAAAATGCGGTTACATTTCTGGCTTTGTGGTACGGTGCCGAGTCGTGCATAAAAATGGTATTCCTCATCATTGGGAAACCATTCCTTTATTTACAGCAGCAACCGTGTTTCCAGCACTCGCTTGTACTGGTCTTGTCTCATTGTGCCTTCTACGATATAAAGGCGCCCCATGCCTTTGGCTGAGATAACTGACCACACCATAACACTAACTGGGTGTTTCTACTAGGCAATCAGTGTGGAATTGCTCACCAGGGCGTCGTCTTACAAAAGAACTTTTATCAACCAAAATTTGAAAAGTTGATTCGTCGGAAAAACGCACCTGTAAAATAATAGAATAAGTAGTAAAAAACGTAAATAAGCAATTGCATTATTCGAATATAATATACTGACTCTATTCCAGTCTGCAACAGTCATATTTCTTTTTTTTCTATATACTACAACAGTAGCAAAAAGGCTTACGGCCATTTCAGTCGTTTCTTTATCATACTGCTCGTTAGGCGCGGTTTTTTGGTTGGCCGTCGTCCTATTAAATTCTCTTGCACCAACCGCCTCCGCATTGACCTCTCCGAAATCTTTACACTCTCGTCGTTTATCATCGTAGTCAAAAGAGCAACACTCTTTTTACGATTTTCAAGGCACATGTTTCTTATTTTTCGATCAGTACGAGGTGTTGTGATCCTTTTTCTGACACATTTTGCAACACGATTCGCCTCAAGAGGTATTTTATTGCCAATTTTAATTTTTATTCGATTGACAACCGACTTAGAAACCCCAGCAATTTTTGCTTTATCCCTCTGGGAATGTGTGGAGTGCAGTAACAGCGTTTGTATTTCTCTACATTTTCTTGAAGACGTGTCCTGAGCCATCCTAAAAAATAGAAAATTTGAGGTTATTCCGTCGAACCATTGAAAAAAATATAAATTCAATAACAAAACATAGCAAATGTATTTTTATATGTAGATTAACTTACCTTTTGTTTATTTTAGACACAAAATTCGATTAAAATTAATTAAAAATATTATATTTAGGCAACACAACCACAATGTTTCAAATCACGATGTCTAACGGACTAAACGAGAATAAATGTCACACAATTGACAAATGACGAAAATGACACTTGTTAGTGTCACCACTTGCCAAAAACAATGATAATGATACCAGTAGCTATATCAGATAAAATAACCCGTTTAGAGCAACACCATTTACTAATAAAAATATAGTAAACTATAAATTACATAAATACGAGCACTGTCCCTAATAATTTGGCCACCCACTGTATGTTTTCTTATTCCTACTAACTTTTAAACTATCGCGTTGCATGTTGATTATAATATTATTCCGGGAATTAACGCGAAATATGCATTTTACCTTTATTTATTTTACATTATACCAAAGACCCGTCCGTTCTAACACTCACTCTGACGTCAAGGAAAGCCCGTGATTCTTATTCCTAATACAATAAACTTTGAAAATAAAAATAAACAAATCTCTAATCAACGTAATAAAAAAAATCACAGAAAGTTTGCATTTAAAAAAAAACGTTAAAAGTAAGGTACAGAGTTTATTGAAAAAATGTTTATTTCGTATTGAAATACGAGTCTTGGGAATTTCATTCTTAAAAATAATATTGTTCACATGTAAACCTTTTAATCATTCATTTAATCGAAATTTCGTATGAAGCTCTGCAGGTATTCTCCGTGATCGGCGACCAGCGGGGCCGGCATTGCACCGGTCGCTGTCAGTCGGCGATCCCCCGGATGCCCCGGGGATCGACGGCCGCCCCGGAGGCGAGTGAGCGGCTCACTTCTGGTGAGCCGACGTCGATAGGGTGGTGGCGTCATTCTCACGGCATCCCACGGCCCTGTCACGCCGCGGGCAGTTCTCCTCGGCGCGTCTGGCGGCGATGTCGCATGCGCCGTCGTTCAAGCGCTCGCGGCAGGCGTCAGGCGGCATCGCTGAGGTTTTTAGTGGGTAGGCCTACCACCTGCCTGGGGAGGAGAGCCCCACATAATTCTGCGCTTTTCTATAAATCCTCCTGGGAAGGGTGGTAGGTAGTTAGAGTTAAACGATCAGACTTTTATGTGTTATTATGTTCAACTCGGTTCCAATCTACCTTCCTCAGCCCCGACTGAATTCCCGAATTTCGGGATTAATTAATAGGTTTGTTTACAATTGAGATTCAGACGATTTCGCTCCAATATTATTCCTCGTATATACTGATTTGCCAGACAAGTATTTTGCCGTTCGTGCCTCCGTGTACTTGTTTATGCTATTTGAATGTACGGTCAGCTGTTCAAATTATTTCGGAGCTTCTCCAGCAATAACAACAATGATATTTCACTTTTGGAAAACCAGGTAGTCACAAATCAACCAACGGCGAAAATATGAATGAATACGAAATATCAATGAATCATCCACAGACTAAGTAGTAGATAGATACCAAATATTATCGATCGACCAGCGCATAGAGAAACATAGCAAAGGATCGCCGATACGTCCACTCGAATCATTACAAATCTGACGGAAATAAAATTATTCACAGGATAATTCTTTTAAAATAATGAGTTTTACTTAGTTTATTTAATTTAATATCAAACCTGAGAGAAGTTAGTATACAACGCATGTCCGCCAGAGCAATCGAGACTGAATCTGTTAAACTGAACGCGGATTAATTATTATATTAGTCCTGACAGTTAAGTCGGTACAGCTAAACCGCAACCTGCCACGTGCGCGCTTCCAGATAAAATTTTGAAAAAATAAAACCCTAAAATGAAACGACGAACGACTAAAAGTGAATCTTTGTAGACTACACCCGGCATACCCGGTCACCCAACTAAACTCTGTTTATCTATGCGCCACTATCAAGAGAAACCATTATAGTCTCATTACAACTGTCAGTGTCAAAGTGACGAATAACGTAAACATCACGCGTGTGACAAATAAATGTTAAATTGTGATATTCATTAATATGACCAAAAGAAGAAGAAAAAAATGTGTCTAACGGTACTCCCGATCAGTGAAAAAAAAAGTGTTACAAACCCTACAGAAAAAAGTGCATTGGGGTTAAATCGGGACCTCTTGGAGGCCACTTTATGTTACCTCTTCTGGAGATCAATTTTCCATGAAAAATTTCACCAACTCGTGGCACCTGTTGGACGTGTGTAAAGTTGATCCGTCCTGCTGGAACCATGTTCTTTGGTTATAACCAGTTTTGCAATTCAGGCAAAATAAGTCGTCTAACATTTTCACATAACGCTCAGAATTCACTGTAACTGTGCATTCCATTTCGTCTTCAAAAAAATAAGGCCCGATAATTGCTCGTGCCGACATCGCATACGGTCACTTTAGGCGAATGTAGGGGCTTGATGTTTGTTTTGTGGGTTGGTTTCACTCCAGTAGCGACAATGTTGTTTATTTACGTGCCCATTGAGATGAAAATGAGCTTCTTCTGAAAACAAAATGTTGATAAACGTTGAAAAGCGCTCAATCATCTGGTTTACAAACTACGACCGCTCCCGATAAACGCTCTATAGCGACTGTAAGCTCTTCAGAATAGGTCCATAATATCAAAAGGACCCAGTGTTCTGTTGTTGTTTCTAATGTTCTATTGTTATTCCTAATCCAAATTCTTATTTCTTCACTATAGTAACTTTTAATGGACCCATAAATGTTTTATCTAGTGGCTGCATCTTGTGTGTCGTGTGGGGTGGTAATGATACAATGTCAACGTTATTGTCTCTGGTTAGGTCTATAACATCAATGTTGCTCGTATGGCTGAAGTGTCCATCTAAAATCAGTAAAACCCTGGATTCTGGAGTTGGATTCGTGTGTTTTATAAAGTGTTTGAACCAATCGGTAATTATATTCATTTGAATCCGGCCGGATAGATGAGCATCAACCTCAGTTCCAGGTGGACATCCTCTCAGCAGTTGGGAGCTCATATTTTTTCGAGGAAATATAACAAATGGTGGGACAAAATGGCCAGTGGCATTCATGCACCTCTTTCGGCTGAAGTTAGTGCAGCTATTTGTCTCTCTCCTCGGTGTCCAATTAATTGCGGAATTCTGCTTTGCACAACTGTTAAACCGGATTCATCTACGTTGTAGATACGATTTGGAGGATATTTGTTTTTTTCGTAAATCTCGTCCAAAAGTTGAAAAAAAGTATTGACATTGTCTTTATTAAACCCACATGCTCGAGCAAATGTCGTTCCTGTAGGCTTTTTAACAGAAAGTTTGTCTTTGTGTCGTTTTAAGAATAGTCTTAACCATGTTTTACCAACTAATCCAGATTCTTGAAATGGATTGGGCAAATTGTTACATTTTGCCAACATATATACCATTCTACGAAGATCTGACCTTGTTAATCCATGAAACTTACTCTCCATCGTCAAAACATATTCAACTAACACGTTTTCCAACTATGTACCTTGTAAGAGTCGAAGTGCTGTTAAATAATTCGTTGTAGTTATTTTCGAATTTAGCTTTTATCTTTTTTGGCACTATTTGCTTTAACAATCTAAGCTGTAGGTTGTATATCCTATCAAGATGAGTCTTATATGTCCGTCCGTAAACGTAGACAAACCATATTCTATAATGGACTCTACCATCGATTTATACAGCATACGTAAAATAGGAAAAGGTATTTTCCATTTTATAATACTAAACTTGTAAGAGTCTAAGTTGCTGTAGATGTCTGGTCTAATTTAATGTGCTCATTTCAATTGACTAGCTAAAGAGTGATACTAATATTAGTGGCAGAGCAAGATATAAGCGACAATTGTACTCAAGGCGTGGACAGACGATTTGATTCGATGTAGCCTGGTGAGTAGTGTGAACAACTTATAATAAGGGCACCATCACACTGACTCAATCAGAGTTTCAGATGGATGCTAAATAAAACCACCAAAATGAGCATGCATGTATTTCTTCCATTTAAAATATCGATTAAGATTTAAGAAGTATTACGATGTAGACAAATCATGTAAATACAAAATATTACTAAAATCTCTTATGTAAGTTAACAAATCTACCAGCTTATAATAAAGAACGTTCCATCAGAGAGCAAATATGATTAATGTAATACTAAATCTTTAAATATAAAATGTTACTAATGTAATTTAACTTGCTGTAGCCAACCGCTCCACACGAAACTTAAAAATACAGGTACCAAATCATTAAATGTTGGTATGCACTCACGTTCCAGCCGGGCATCTGGTTACCTCGAGGTGGATTGACGTGATAAAAGCGGATTAAATCTCTCACGATGCACTCCCAATGTGACACCCTCCACGTTTCTTTTGAACGGATGCGGCTTGCTGATTTATTATGCAGGTGACCACTTTAAGTTTGAAGCTGGGTGCACATAGAAGATGTGCCACGCAAATATTAATTCCTTGGATAATCAACGAAGCATTTTCGAATATGTCAGCAGAAAACGCAGAGCTTGCCAAGATTGTGGCTCTCAACTCACCAGTGGAGGAAACGACGGTCAGTTTGGAGGATGCGAACACGCAAGCAATTCTGGAAGTGGAAGAACCCCCACAATAAATAAAAAAAACGCGTCTAGGGAAAGATGTTGATAAGTACACAGAAGAAACGTATTCGCAACATGCCTTTGATAAAATGGTTGGCGAATTTTTGGCAGGCTACCGTGACGTTACGTGTCATGAAACCATTCCTGAAAAACATCAACGAACAGAGCTTAATGACCAAGAACATGCAACTGTTCAACGTCGGGCAAGCACTGCAAGCGATCATTAAGAGCTTTTTTGTACACCTGAAAACAAACGGTTACCTATTGACAGACTGTTCGTACAATGTTTTCGAGGAGTGGTCCTCAAGCGACGGGTTGTCCATGATATATTCGAGAATCCAGACGATGGACTGGGGCGAAGATTTAGAGAAAGTATTATTCGAACTATACTCGCAAAACATATTCGAACTTCAACGCAAACAGAAGGAATTGGAGGCACAGGAATCGGACATGGAAGGCTCTGCAACATACCAGGAGTATTCATCATATCAGAACATGGACAACACTTACATGTCATCCATGACTGCACATACTCCGGTTCCACATGTCGCTGTGTCCAAAGGATCAAAGAATACATCACTCAAGGGAACAACGAAGTCGAAGACGTTGCACAAAACTGTTTTAATGTCTTTAAAGGGTCCTTTAACTAAAGAACCTTTAAAGGTACCAATATATAGTATTGCTAGAAACAAATTAAGATAATGAACGAAATGAGTGAATGAATACGTTTCGTTATCAAATGTTTTCGTAAAATGAATGAAAATGAAACGCAAATATCAAGTCTTGCTGTCATTCATGCCATTTTCAAGTGAAGCATATTTCGTGGTGATTTTGGCGTTGTTTAGGTTATTCGTATATTATTTTCTTATTTTGTTTCGATTTTTACTGATTTCAGTTGTATTTAATCTAAAATTTAATAAATTAAAATGTCGCAAAAGCAATTACGAAAACGTGGAGCAAATTACACCCAAGAAGAGAAATCATTACTACTAGACTTCATCATACAGTAAGTAGACCGCATTTATGATAATTGTTTGTAGTGTATATACATTAAAATAAAATCAAAGATTGTGAAATCATGTTTTATGTTAAATAAACTATATTCGTTAAATTTCTTCGTCTAATATTTAAGGATGATATTTGCAATAAAATATATGCTAGTCTTCAATGTATTCTGTTTTCAGGTACAAACATATTATAGAAAATAAAAAAAAAAACTGGTGGTATTTTTATACAAAAAAAGAAGGAGGCCTGGAATGTTATAACATTAAAGTACAATAGTAATTGCAGCAGTGGTCTCCGAGATACAGATCAACTTAAAGCTTTATATTATAACTAGACGTCGCTTGCTTGCCGCGGGGTGCAAGCACCCCGCGGTGGGGTGGTCCATCCCTGCTGTGTTTGACAAAAATTGTGGTCTGTCGAAAATTGGTGAAAAAAGTCTTCTTTTTTGTCAAAAAGTATTAAGTTATATATAAAATTGTTTACGTTTGAAAATACACTAAGGAAGTCATGGCGTTTGTGGCCGAGTGTGTGCCGCGAGGTGCACGCACCTCGCGGTGGAGTAGTCTATCCCACTTCTGAAAAAAAAAATTGGCGGTCGGTCGAAAATTGGTAAAAAATTGTCTCCATTTGTGTCAGAAGTTGTGCGGTTGTAAGTACACGGTGAGTGTGGTCATTTGAGTGCCGCGAGGTGCGCGCACCTCGCGGTGGTGTGGTCTGTCCCACTACTGAAAAAAAAAAATACGGTTGGTCGAAAATTGGTGAAAAATTGTCTCCATTTAAGTCAAAACGAACTGAAAAACCGCGTGCAGGTTAAAATACACTAAGAAGCTCACGTCGATTGTAGTCGCGTGAGTGCCGCGAGGTGCGCGCACCTCGCGGTGGTGTGATCTATCCCACTACTGAAAAATAAAAATTGCCGGTCGGTCGAAAAATTGTGTAAAATTGTCTCCATTTAAGTCAAAACAAACTGAAAAAGCGTGTGCAATTTAAAATACACTAAGAAGCTCACTGCAAGTGTGGTCGCGTGAGTGCCGCGAGGTGCGCGCACCTCGCGGTGGTGTGATATATCCCACTACTGAAAAATAAAAATTGCCGGTCGGTCGAAAAATTGTGTAAAATTGTCTCCATTTAAGTCAAAACAAACTGAAAAAGCGTGGGCAGTTTAGATTACACTAAGAAGCTCACGTCGATTGTAGTCGCGTGAGTGCCGCGAGGTGCACGCACCTCGCGGTGCTGTGGTCTGCCACACTTTCAAAAAAAAATTGCCGTTGGTCAATAATAAAAGTCAAAAATTGTATCCAGTTATGTCGCAAAAAACTAAAAAACTCTGTGCAGATGTAAACACACTAAGAAGCTCACTGCAAGTGCGGTCGCGTGAGTGCCGCAAGGTGCGCGCACCTCGCGGTGGTGTGGTCTATCCCACTTCTGTTAAAAAAATTGGCGGTCGGTAGAAAATTGGTAAAAATTGTCTTCTTTTAAGTCAAAACAACTGAAATACCTTGTGCAGTTGAAAATACACTAAGAAGCTTAAGGCGCTGGTGGTCACCTGAGTGCCGCGAGGTGCGCGCACCTCGCGGTGGAGTGGTCTATCCCGGTATTGTGAAATGAAAATTTGGCTATCGGTCTAAAACAGGTGAAAAATTGTCACCAATTATGTCGCAAGAAACTAAAAAACTGTGTGACGTTGTAAACGCACTAAGAAGCTCACTGTAAGTGTGGTCGCGTGAGTGCCGCGAGGTGCGTGCACCTCGCGGTGGCGCGGCTCACTATTGCGTTTATCAAATAAAATCTTGTACAGTTGCAAAGCGGCACAAAAGCATATCGAGGTAAGTATAAAAAAAAAAAAAAGAAATTGTCATTTTACTATAAGTCACATTTGGTTCCGTTCTACTCTTAAAATCCTTTCATTTGATACCCATATAGTGAAAATCGCAAAAAAATGTCAGTCGCCATGTTGGATCGGCGGCCATATTGAAATTTTAGAAACGTCACTAATGGCGTCGTATTCTACTCGTCAAGGCCTTTCATTTGATACCCATAAAGCTTGGGTTGGAAAACAAAAGCGGTGCGCGCACCTCGCGGTGGTGTGGTCTGACCCTACTATGAAAAAAAAGGCTGTCAGTCAAAAATTGGGGAAAAATTGTCTTCACTTATGTCACATGAAACTATAAAACCGTGTGCGGTTGCGAGAACACTTAGAAGCTGACGGTGAGCCTGGTCGCGTGAGTGCCGCGAGGTGCACGCACCTCGCGGTGGTATAGTCTATCCCACTAATGAAAAAAAAAAATTGGCGGTCGGTCGAACACTGGTGAAAACTTGTCTTCACTTATTTCACATGAAACTACAAAACCGTATACGATTGCAAAAACACTAAGAAGCTCACGGTGAGTCTGGTCGCTTGAGTGCCGCGAGGTGCACGCACCTCGCGGTTGTGGTCCTCGTATTGAAAAGTGAAAAATTGGCCGTCGGCCAAAAATTGGTGAAAAATTGTCTCCATTTAAGTCAAAACAAACTGAAAAAGCGTGTGCAGTTTAAAATACACTAAGAAGCTCACGGTGAGCGTGGTCGCCTGGGGTGCCGCGAGGTGCGCGCACCTCGCGGAGGTGTGGACTGCCCCACCTTGAACAAAAATTGGCCATCTTCAGTTATGTCGCAAAAAACTAAAAAACTCTGTGCAGATGTAAATACACTAAGAACCTCACGTCGATTGTAGTCGCGTCAGTGCCGCGAGGTGCACGCACCTCGCGGTGGCGTTGCTCACAATGCGTTTTTCAAATAAAATCTTGTACTGTTGCAAAGCGGCGCAAAAGCATATAGCATATAAGTAAAAAAAAAAAAGAAATTGTCATTTTACTATAAATCACATTTGGATCCGTTCTACTCTTAAAATCCTTTCATTTGATACCCATATAGTGAAAATCGCAAAAAAATGTCAGTCGCCATGTTGGATCGGCGGCCATATTGAAATTTTAGAAACGTCACTAATGGCGTCGTATTCTACTCGTCAAGGCCTTTCATTTGATACCCATGAAGCATGGGTTGGAAAACAAAAGCGGTCCGCCATTTTGAGGGCGGCGGCCATTTTGAATTTTCTTCAATATCTCTTACGTGGCTGTATTAGACACTCAAAACCCTTCCATTTGATACCCATGAAGCACGGGTTAAGAAACAATAGCTGTCCGCCATTTTGAGAGCGGCGGCCATTTTGAATTTTTTTTCATTGTCTCTAACATGGCTGTATTAGACACTTAAAACCCTTTCATTTGATACCCATAATGTAGGGATTACAATACAAATGATACTGGGCCGTTTTGGACCGGCGGCCATATTGGTTTTTCAACGTTGCCACCAATTGGCTTCGATAGTGCTGAAAAAATAATTTCATTCGATACCCATATCGCCGTATCGGGATTGAAAACCGCGAGAATATAGCAAAAAGAGAATATTTACCATTACAAAATGGCCGCCAGCGCCGCCGCCATCTTGAAAATGTCAAATGTCAAATTTTTCCAGTGTAGTAGACTAAACCGCTCACCGATTGGCGGTAACTGCAGGCGCGCAACTGTCATCGGTTCGCGTCAAAAAATTCGCAAAGTCGCCGAAACCGAAATCTGCCATGGCGCCCAGTGTTGCCATATATCTGGCTCAAAATGGTGGTAAAAATGATCAGCGAGGCCCGGTCGACCCGGCCATGTGAAAAAAAATCGAAAATCACGCGATTTACGTTCTCCCCAAAATCGGGGAAAATACCCCAAAATCAGGGTAAATTACCCCACCGATCAATTTTCCCCACCGAGCACTACAAAAGGTCACCCGGGGTTGTCAGTCGAAAAACGCCGGCAACCCTGCGAAAACCGCGATTAAATGTTTTCGAAATTGTAACTTTTTACAAAATGGCCGCCGGCGGCGCCGCCATCTTGAAATGTCCGAGTTTCGGATTTTTCCCAATATCTGCACCGTATACGGGGTGAGATGACGTTTGTCCCGCGTCTCCAGCTCACCCCGATCTGGGAGATCAATTCGGGTCAAAGTCGGTCTGCGAAAAGTTTCCAACCTCCGTGGAGGCCAGTGTTGCCAGTGTAGAAAAATAAAAATACCAGAAAGTCATAGAGGCCCCGCCGGCCTATAGGCTCGTGGTGTGGAAAAATTCCAAAAGTCGTTATTTCGATTTTCGCCTTTCGCCGCCCCTAGGGGAAAAACTACCAAAAACGGTAGAAATTTTCTCCCACCTGGCAACACTGCTCGCCGAGCTCCACCCCCGCCCGGAACATTTCACCCCGGTCGGAGGCCGCCATCTTGGCGAAAATCCGGTCCGAAAATCGCGTCAAAATTGGCGATCCAAGATGGCCGCCGGCGCCGCCGCCATGTTGTTTTTCGCCGCGCGCCGCAAATTTCCCAAAAGTCGAGGACAGTCCCGACGACACAAAATAGGAAAATCCGGGAAAAAAGCAAACGCCGCGCCGGTCGACGGTCGCAAACACGGGTCGAAACGGGTTTTTCAGTCCAAGATGGCGGCGGCGCCATTTTGTTTTTTCGCAGTTTGACAGCGGCACCGCGTCCCCGCTACAGTAGTAAACACCCCCACCAAACGCCGTTAAAAACAGAGGCGATTTGGAAAAGTTGACATTTCGCGCGGGCCGCCATGTTGGTTTGGCAAAAATCCCTTTATCCCATTCTATGAACTAAAAAATCTAAAAAATTCCACCCCAACATTAAAACACTCAAAACACCCTCTAAATACCCTAAAAACACCCCTGATCAGTCAGTGAGTGAGTCAGTGGTAATCGAGCTTTATATATATAGGAGATAGGAGATATGAAGCAAAAATCGCGAAAAAAAGTTGGGGAAAATAATGTAAATACTTTTTTATGGAACACTTTCTATACTATGCATGATGTTAAAAGAAATATTTTTTTTTTATTGAATGATCATTTTGATAATTCTTATCTTGTAGATAATATGCAACGCATAAGTTGTTGTTTTCTATTTATTACCACTTTTCACAAAGCAATTTGAAGTTTACAATTAATTTCCACAGAAGTTTGCATACATTCAGCAAACAGTACAGGGGCAAATTGTGACAGAAGAGGATTTGTCAAAAGCTTTGTTGAACATCAAAGATGACAAGGTAATCCTAACTGCATATTTATTCAACCTATTTATTCAAATAATAATTTATATCTCTTTTTAAATGTTATATTTATAAATAAATATTTTAGATAGAAATAAAGAAAAATGGGGGTGGACTCTGGAAGCCAAAAGTGACAGATAATGATGCAAAAGTCCTTGCCATTATCCAACAGCAGACGGAACCACTATGTAATCCATTTGATAGTGCTTCAGTTTTCTTTAATGGTTGGTACGGTACAAATATTTAAATTAAAATAGATTGAATCTAATTATTGAACAAATTAAAATTCAACTTTCATTCTCAGATGCGGTAGACATGCATGTGGTAGGCAATGAAGAAAATATATGTAATAGAAATGACACTGCTTCTACTACATGTCTACCTACCCAAGAACTGATTCAAGTATCTACATGTAAGTAGAATATTATATTTTACCATTACTATTGTTACGCCGGTGGCTTAGTACAACTTCAAAAGTGATTTTCTGTGACTTAGAAACGTTTTCAGCAGGCTGAAACGTCGTTTCAGGCCGTTTCAGAAGTAGCTCTTTCACATACTAAAAAATCTAAATTACACCCAAGTTACAGTAGTTTTCAGGCGCCTGAAATATGTTTTCAGTACGTTTCAGGCTACCCTCTATCCAACGCCGCCGCCAAAATAACCTGAAAACGTTTTCAGGCGTTTTCAGGACCCCTTATGAGCCATTAAGCCTATTTCAGTAAAAGGACATAAATTTCAATAGGAGTGAAAGAGATAGCAATAGTAGAAAGAGACAGATATAGTTAGAACATTCGAGAAGTATTAGAATGAGAAAACACCGTTAGAAAGAGATAGACAACCACAGAATATTCGAGAAAGATAGTACGGGAATATTCGAGTATTGTGTGACAAGGATAGCACAAGACACAGTTATACTCGAAACGTCTCGAACGCGCGACGTCATTCCTACGCGTTTATGTATGGGACTACACATTCGAGTGTGTCCGCGAATGTTCTGGCAAAAGTGGCAAGTACCTTAGGGGAATATATAAGGCTGTGTCCGGCCGCCGGGAGGAGTATTGTTTTGCGATACAGTGCGAAAACATCTAAGTGATATTGGAGAACTAAGAAGCGACTTTCAGTGCTTTCAGTGAAGTGATTAGTGACTGTTAGTGTACTAATTAATAAAAGTTCAGTGTTTTGGTAGACCGCCGTTTAATTTACTGACCCCAGCTCGTAACATCCGAGCATACACCGAATACAGGACGCAGTGGGGCTTCCAACTTTGAAGGTATTCGTAGGATACTCGTAGGCGCCGAGTCCACACCGTCACGTGTACTCCAGGCGGCAGCAGAGGCCCATAACCGCGAGATGCACTCGCTCAATGGAAACATATATTTCTGTTGCAAAGATGATGAAACCCGGTTGCAAACCGTGGAGCGATTACGCGACCTGGCTGATTTTTTTTTTTTTTAAATCATTTATTCAATACTAATAAAATACATTTCTATCTTAACTTACACTTCACTGATAAAACTCCCAATGAAGTTTATGCTCAGGAAGCGTCGCTCATCAATTCTGCTTACACTTAATCTAATTAACCTTAATTTACTACTTAAATAAGTACTCACCTATTTTTTATGAAGTGAGATTTAAGCATTTTTTTATATTTAAGTGAACCCATTAAGTGATAGGGGGGACCGTGCTCGTAGGAGCGCTGGGTCGCAGGCCATGTCTGACGTATGGTCTGCCTCCTCCAACACTCTCGCAGCGCTTATTGCGCGTAGAGCTACTAACGTGGGCAGGCAGACCACGTCGTTACCATGCACTCAACATTGCTTTGCAGGGTTCTTGGAGTTACTCGAAGAAGGTGACAGTGCCAGTACATCGGGTGTACTGACGGCGGCAGCAGGGAGACCAGGAACAGACGGGGATGAGAGGGAGGCCGCACCTTCTCCCGTGAAGACCCGCAGTACCGCGAAGCGTGCTGAGAAAGAGCAACAGACTTCCGCCGAGGTTCCCAGTGCCACGGCTACATCTTCCGGAGCTATTAGCCTGGATGTATCGACCATTGTACAGAGGGTGGTCGTACAGGTAGAGAATCACGCCGGCGGCGGGTCGGTCGGCCGCAAGAGCTCTTCCTTCCTGGGGGGAGTTTTCAGGCGTATAAAGAGTAAGGTCAAGCTTAGTTCTAATCAGGACACCCGCGCTCAATCGATCCGGGAGGCGGAAGATATAATTAGCGTCGTGGAGGACGTGGTTAAGGAAACGGTCAGCGTCGGGGACACTGAGACCGGGGGGCATCGGGATGGCCTCCCTCAACTAAAGGAATGGACGGAGAGGAAGTATTGGGTGGGAGTGGGGTCAGAACGGAAATTTAACGTGGCTACACTAACCCCGACAGCTGAGGCAGCCACCCTCCTCGCCAAGGAGCAGGATCCCGGAGCACGGGACGGAAGGCTGAATGCCCGCTTCCCCCAGCGTGTCTGGAGCTACGTGCAGGACTGCGGTGTCCTGCAGATAGCGGCGGTTGATGGAGCGACCGCGTCGAGATGTGATATTCGGGTTTTAGCCCTAAAAATAAAACTGTTAGACAATATCCGCACGTATGGATACTTATTTCCGACAGGGGTATCGTGGAGTGTCCCCCTTAAGACCACTGTGCCTTTTGAAAACGCGGCTCGAGACCTGGTCGACGGGTGGAATTTCCAAGTATTGGCTGTAACCCCTCAAGTACTCGATGTTTATGTGAGAGAGGGTGCCGTATGTTCGCTTCCTGTGGGAGGGCTGAGATGGGGACTAGCGGACCCGGATATGGCTTTGGTCTCCTTGGACTACACGCAGGGGCTCACCCCCGTCTTATGGGCGCTCCAGATTGTAAACTCGTTGCCTTACCCTTTGCTTTCCAGAACGGAGTGGTTCGCAACTAACGACCACCTGTCTCCGGACGAGCTTAAGGTGACGAGTTTCCTCCGTAACGAGGGTTTCGTGTCCATCTGCAGTCCAGTCACCAAGATAGTGTTGCTGGTCTCCGCTCCCCAGAAGCGGGTTCGGATAGGGGGGTTTGATCTACCCGTGGTAGGTGTAACCAGGAACGGGGAGGTACCGCCACTGGTCCCTGCGGATGCCCGGAACCTAGTGGTGGGCTGCTTAGATTGCCTTATGGCCCACCCCGTCTCGCTGACCGACTTGTTCAACCGCTGGGCGGTCGCCCGGGTTAGCTCTCAGACAGTAGACTGGGCAGAGATAGACACTTATGTGTCTATCTTGACCAACAGGTTCGTAAGACAAGAAGAGGTCGACGTTCGCGCCAGGGGGGACAGGAGGACAGCATGGCTCCCGCCAGCTTTTAGATCTGCCAGGTTTGGCACCCAGATGCTGCCCCCTGCGCGCCATTACGATGGGGAAGATGAGTTCGACGCCGGCAACGCAGCTACGGCGTTGGATCAGGTGGTGACAGACAGGTTGACGTCCGATGACTACCCTATACTCACGGTAGGGCAGTGGACCAATTATGCCGAGCTGGCTACTGGCCTCGGGTGGGCTACAGTGGACCAGCCTGCCTTTAATAGAGCTAGCGGGAGGATGGGAGACTCCCTCCCAATAGACAATGTGGAGAGGGCAGCATTTATAAGAAGGGCATTCGAAGAGTACAAGGCTGCGGCCTGTTGCGCGGACGAGATACTCTCTCCCAATGCTGTCGGGAACTTAGGGCCGTTTTGGAGTGTACTTGTGACCGACACAGGAAGTGGTAACGGCGACACTGCGGAAGAGATCGGATATGACTTGGTCAACTCAGCCCCCTCTGAGGCCGGTCTTAGTTGGCTGGTGAATACATTTGAGATCCCAGGGATCGGGCTTACAGGAAAGAGGACTCCCGCGGGCTTATGGCTGAGTGACCACTGTTCCGGCCTATCAGCCTTCAAGCTCGCGGGAACAGAGGAATTTAACCAGATGACCGGCATGGGGGATTGGTGGGTGAATGATTATTTCATCCAACCAATCTCCCAGCAGGAGGATGCACCGCAGGTGGAGAGGGGGCTCATGCGGCTTGACCTCCTGGACGTAGCCGAGAGAGACGTACTTTTTGCGATATGCCCTGACGGGCGTGTCGCACCTGACTTTAGTTACAGGATTGACACCTCTATTTTCCAGACGTTGGCTGTGGAGCGGGGGTGGTCTGGGTTGCTCCCTCCCCCCGCAACACTGGTAGGGGACCCTCGGCCGTTCGGATGGGGGGGTCACCACCCGTAATGGTCCGTTCCCAATCTGCGCCTATATAGCCTTGAGTCCGCGCATAGCCCAGTGGCTTGAAACGACCCAAACGCTCCCCCCCATTGTGTACAAGACACCGGTGCACGCTTCCGTGTACAAGGGGAGCGGGGCGCAGGCCATTTACAAGAAATTCGGTCTAGGGAAGCCAGTGGGGAGGAGGAAGCGGGGCGAAGACAAGGGGAAAGAAGAAGGTGGGGACCCGGAGGGTGGTGCGGGTAAACCAGGGGACAAAGACGGTAAGGGTAAGGATTTCGGAGATCGTCCCGACGAGCAGCCGACGGCGGGACCTCAACAGAAGGCTGCCCCTTCCGCCAAAACGGACGCGGTACCCACTGCTCCTGCCAAGCCGTCTGGGAAGGCGGGGGCTCCTACGGGCAAAGAGGCAACAGCTCCCGCGGCAGCGGAGGCGGTTTCAGGTACGCAGAAGCCGCCTCCCGGTGGCAGTGGCACAGGTCCTGCCCCCAAGACGGGGACTACCCAGGAGGCCGCCGACCGAAATCTCGACCACAGGAAGCCCGAGGACACAGCTTAAGAGACATAAAAGGTGATTGGCAGTACAGGGGGGTTACCTGGAACGACATAGCTAAGGGCATCCGCCCTCCGAAGTGTAATTGTGGGAGGTCTGGGTGGGAGATGAGGTACCCCAAACACCTGAGTAATTTACAAAGATATCGCCTAGAGCGAGACCACGATTGTGAAGGTTGCTCTTTACCGGGAGGTGTGTTAGAAGACGGGATCCACTTAATCGCCAGGATGGTCCCTAGGGGCCAAGGGAAGAATGTGGTCTCGATATATCGCATGCTCAGATCCCTGTGGACCACGTATTGCGAGCACGAACTCAAGGCCGCCCTTAAGACGTTGTCGGGAGAGGCCAAGAGAGGAGGTAGATTCGTGCATCGATAGTGGCGCAACGTGACCCACTGGGATCTGATGTTCGGGTACACAGCCTATAAGCCTATTGGTGAACTGCGGGATGAGGTGGTAGACTGGCTTGTAACGCCGAAAAACATTGGAGAGGGTTTGTGTGGGGAAGAAGAGTACGTCTCCCGTATGTACCAGGAGGCTGTGGCCGCCCGAGACGCAGCCCTCTCCTCCTTTGACACCGGCATTTCCAGTATCGGGTTTCTAAACCTTATTGCCAGCTGGGTACGCGTAATATATCCGGTAATGATACCGGGCTCGTAACTCCTGCGGAGAAACTCGCCCCTCTCCCTAGAAAAGAATGTCTTCGATGGGTGTACTTCGTAGCCGGCCTCTCCGTACCCCTTGATCAACTCGGCTGCGTCCTCGAGACTCTCCATCGTCATCATCACATCGTCCCCCTGAACTGTGACGTTGCCCAGGGGGATTCCTCTCCCCAGTCTAATCTGCGAAACGTTTTGAATTACCTTAAGGGAGCAATAGTTTAACAAGGTATCCAAGAGGGCCGTCCACCTCCACCCGCTAGGAATCCCGTTCCCCCATGTAAAGCTCTCCCCTCCCAGCTTTACTTCCACTCTCCGCCCCATCAGTGAAAACCAAAGGGCTTCCCAGACCAGCCGATTGTCCGAGCCCAACTCGGTGGCACCAATACATACATCTCCGATGGCCGTCAGGATGGCCTTGATGGTAGCTACCGACTGGTGCTGGTCAAAGCCCCCCTGATCCAAAGGCACCTTCAAGGAGTCTGGGTTCTTGACTTCTCTAGCCCACATCATATCGATTTCCTCATTACCGTGTACCCCAGCGAACAGCGTGGACACTCGGGACCCGTACAGCCCTCTCTCCACCACTTCGCTGAGGTAATCCATTTTCCTATTTATCTTATTGCCTGTCTTAACCACAGGGCGCACCTTCCCTCCTTCACTTTTAGACATCAAACCAATTCTCGAATGGATCAAAGCCGGTACTCCTAAACCTGCCTGGAGTGATATTGCGTCGATGAGTTCCATCACGAAGAGCTATTGGGCTCAATGGGACAGCCTGGTTATCCAAGATGAAGTCTTGTGCCGCAAATGGGAAAACGCTCGAGGAGACCGTTGTCATCTACAAATGGTTGTACCCAAAGCCAAGATACCGGATGTTCTACAGCTGTACCATAACGGATGTTCGGGAGGTCATATGGGAGTGACGAGAACTCTGTTGAAAATAAGAGAACGATTTTACTGGATAAATTGCCGTGACGATGTTGAAGATTGGTGCCGCAAGTGTACTAGTTGTGCTGCAGTAAAGGGACCTCATACACGCAGCAGAGGTGCATTGAAACTGTATAACGTTGGTGCACCATGGGAAAGGATTGCCATAGACGTTGCGGGACCATTTCCGGAAAGTGAATGCGGAAACAAGTACTTCATGGTTGTGATGGACTATTTCACTAAGTGGCCGGAAGTCTTCGCTATTCCTAACCAAGAGGCTTCAACAGTTGCGGATAAATTAGTCCATGAAGTCTTCTGCCGGTTTGGAGTACCCTTGGAAATTCATAGTGATCAGGGAAGAAATTTTGAGTCTCAAATATTTCAAAAGATGTGTCGAGTTATGGGTACCCATAAAACGAGGACCACTTCTTACCATCCGCAATCTGACGGAATGGTGGAACGATTTAACCAAACATTGGAGAGGTATCTTGCAAAGGTTGTGTCAAACAGGCAAAAGGATTGGGACAAGCACATCCAACCATTCCTGATGTCATATCGAAGCGCAGTGCATGAAAGTACTTCGGTGACACCAATAATTCTTCAGAAATCTTCATTTAACGTTGCAAAGTTAGTGTGTTGTAAATATAAACGAAGTTGAAGTTTAATTTTCTTTTTCGATAATAAACACAACGGAATGTACTCACAGAATCACTGATGTCACTTTTACTTCCTTATATTATATCAGACTGGTGGCGCCATCTATCGATGACGTTGAACTAACGTTGCGGTAGTTGCTGTCCGTCTCCGCGCTACCGTGCCGCTTTACCCTTGTTCCACCGTATATGCCTGGTATTTGTACTCGTCGTCTCATACACCCCAACCACCGTCGGTGCTCCTCTTTATCTTGACCTCGTACTTATCTAGCAGCGATCCACTGCGTACGGGGTATAAAGCCACTTGGGCTTTGATGCTCACAAAAAAGAAAGACTGATTTGGGTAGTCTATCCGGCTCGAAGGACCAATGTTAAATATGAACTAAGTTGAACTATTTGCACTTTAGAGAATAAATAAAATCCCAATTTTTGTACTATTGACCTGCTGGTTCAATTTATTTATTACAGCAAAATTTTCTGCTTATATAGTTTAAACGGTAATGTAACACCATCGCGTTATAAAGTTTAGACGACGCCATCTGTTGTTAATGGCCTGAACTATTAGACGAATTATACTTTGATATTCAACAATAAGATATATATATTTATAAGATTGATAAATATTAGTAATGTTAAAGTTGTGTAACATTGTAATAAGTAATATTTAAACCTATAAAGAATGTACATATCCAAATGATAGTTGATAAATATTTAGTATGTATTAAGAAATGGTTTTTACCAAATATTAAATACACACTGTTTTTGCTTTCGATTTTCGATTTACAGTTCTGGCTACTTCTCAATTTTCCTCTGGTAATGTTGATGAAAAATAAGGCGAGATGATAATTTACAACGTTTAATAACTGTATTACAATTTTTATTTATGAATATAATGACGCGATTTGCTGGACGAAAATAGTAAAAAAAAAAGGGAGCTTCCTCGGATGTCGCCGCTTATATAGCCTTGCGGTGGCGCCCTCTGGTGTGGTTTTTGACATTTCTAGGCATGACGTGTCCCGTGTTGATTTGTGTCCATCATCTCTATGGTCGGTCGTCTATGGTCAGGCGAGATGGCGCGTCAACACACACCTTTCTATTATTTTTCTTGTTTCATTATGAGTTGTAGGAAATTTTATCAATTTCCTTAATATATTTATATTTTTTAAGGCTGTGGTGGTCTCTGTGATCGCTTTGGAGACTTCCGATTGGCTGAGATTTATAAATTAATCTCTGCCATCAGGCTTTTGATAGTTCCTTTGAGCATAGAAATGCAATGCACATAGAAACTGTAAAATGGGTAGGTATCCTGGCTGATTCTGTAGTATTATTTAAAATTATGGTCTTGAAATGGATTGGTGGTGTCTCTTGAGTGATTTATGCAAGGCCAACGTAATTTTCCGCTATCTTGCGACGGCACTTGATCTACGAGCGCGTTGCATTCGTCGAGCTATAAGAAACTCCATCTAGAAAGGGTCATTACACACGGCAAATTTTTATTTATGGCAATAAATTTAAAGGTTTTAGTATAAGGCTTTTTTATCATAAATGTGTAATAATAAATGAATAATATGTAATAACAAAAAAGTTATTAAGGTTTTCTTATATTAAAAAAAAATAATAAAGTCATGGACTTATTTTCGGGCTTCATTCATACACTGTTAAAATTTTTTTGGGGATTTTACATCTATCTATCTATCTTAGGGGCCGGGGTGGCTACCGTGAGGTGCCAACGCACTTCGACCCATTATGGGTCTTTTGTGCTACCCCATTAGTTCCTACTCCTTAATGTCGTTAGACAGTTACTTGACCACCGTCAGTCCAATCAATCGTGCTCAAGAGCCTGATTATGTCCCTTGGTGGCATTACCCTAAAGTCGTTGCGTTTTGGGTATCCAATCCCTATCAACCTTTGCCTACTGCCGGCCAGAGCATCGCAGTTGCACAATAGATGTGTCATGCTCTCCTCCTCGGTCTTGCAGGCCCTGCATAGATTGGTCTCAGTGAGGCCCATCTTGTGCAGCATAGTTCTAGTACCAAGGTGTCCTGTAAGGGCACCAAGCACCAGGCGGGTGTGGAGCCTACTTAAGCTCAGTGTGAATCTAAGCCAGTTTTCTGAGCCTATAAAGAGCTTGGCGTGCGTCATTCCCTTTAGGTTATTCCATTCCTCTGTATGCCTCGCATGCGATTGCATTCTTATATGTGTTCCAATTGTCTTTGACGTGATGCCGACAAAGGGTTCAGGTCCCACCATGGGTGTTTCCGAACCTTTCCTTGCCAGGTAATCAGCCTTTTCGTTTCCAGGGAAACCGTTGTGTCCTGGTATCCAAACTAGGCGTACAGTGATGGTCTTTGCAAGCTTATTAAGCACTTCGATGGCGTTCATTACCAGTTTGGATTCCACCTTATAGCTAGACAACGCTTTCAGGGTTGCTTGGCTATCGCTGAGGATATAGATGGTTTGACCTTTAGGGCTTATACGCACTAGCGATTGACCGCCTAGGCGGTTCGTTTGAGCGGTCCAACCGCTTAACGCGGTTTCATCGCGGCTGACCGCTATGGCGGCCAATCGCGAAAAAACCGCGATGATAACGCGTTAAGCGGTTGGACCAGAGCGGCCCGCGTACCTCATAAACAAAATGGACGCCGTCGAGATAGCTTGTGTTATTTATTATTACTCCCGAAAACAACGAAAGAAAAATAAAAAAAGATACTGGATTCATCCTTTACTAGAAACACGTAATGAATTTGGCCAGTTCGCAACTTGTTTTCAAGAACTGAAGAAGCACCAAGATAAATTCTTTGGCTATGTTAGAATGAGTGTTTCGTCATTTGAAGAATTACTAACAGTTTTATATGTCACCATCAAAGGACAAGATACTAAATTTCGTGACTGTATCCAACCCGAAGAGAAATTAGTTATAACGTTAAGGTATGTATTTTAAATAAAAAATGTTTTTGCTAGCTATTATGTTTTAATTTGAATCGCAATGTGTATTCATAACCACAAAGAACAATAAAAGTAGAAAACTATAACTATTACTGAGAATTATTATCATTAAAAAGATCTAAATAATCAGATTCTTGAGACATATGTGTATTCTGTGAATATGTTGATTCAGGAGAAGTTACAAATTCTCCTTCATCCCATGTTCCTCGATGCGTAGGTGGAACTGAGGGCGGTGGTGGTGGTGGTGGTGGGTTATTATTTCTAGCAAATGATGGTGTCTGATATCCTTGATGTGGCCCTCGGTTGTAGTTAAATGGTCGCACGTAATCCCAAGTAGAGTTACAGTAGTTGTATCCAGACGTTTGGGCTTCAGTAATGACTTGCATTATTTTAGCTTTTGTACGTAGGCGTATATGTTCAGGCACTTTTTTTATTTCACTAACCAACGACAAAAAGAACAGTCTATCTTCATCTTCTTCGGCCTTTCTGAACTCGACATTCTTATTTAAGACGTTAATCAATTCAACTCCTATATCATCTTCTTTTTTTTTCTTTTTATTTCGTTTTGGCGGTGGTGGTATGACTGGGTCAGTGACATTTTCTGTTTCATTTCCATCATTTTCTTGCCTTGGCATATTTGAATCAGTTTCATTGATGGATACTGTGTCTTTCAAAAACATTAAATTATTGTAAAATATGTATTGAGTCTTTTTCTTAGCTGCTGACCCACTCCTGCTAACATTGTCCTTTAGAGCTTTCACAAAATTATCCCTGATGTTTTTCCATTTTTTTTGTAATTCTTTTCCTAGAACAATACAACAAACAAGTTAATGATATAGTCATAAAGTAATAGAAGTATAATATAGGTACATATCTAAATTGAATTAAATAATGCATGTAGTAATTATAAAATTTGTTTCAGATATTTTGCAACAGGTTGTACATTTGCGGAACTACATTATACATTCAAAATTGGAGTAAGCACTGTAGCAGAAATCGTAAGAGAAGTTTGTTTTGCAATTTGGTTTTGTCTGAAAGATATTTGTTTGCCTCAACCAAAAAAAGGCGCTTGGAAAAAAATTGCGAATGATTTTTTTCAAAGAGCTAATTTTCCTAACTGCTTAGGTGCTGTCGATGGCAAGCACATACGATGTATAGCACCTAATAACAGTGGCTCAATGTGCTTTAATTATAAAAGTTTTTTCTCTTTGGTTTTATTAGCAGTATGCGACAGTAATTTCAAATTTGTTATGGTTGATATTGGAGCTTTTGGTAAATTCAGTGACTCGTCAATATTTCAAAATTCTGTTTTCTACGAAAGAATGCAAAAAAACCAATTAGATATTCCAGAGCCACAGCCTATTTCACAAAACAGCGAGACATGTATGCCATACGTTTTTGTAGGCGACGAGGCATTTGCATTATCTACGAATATGATGCGCCCATACGCAAAAAAAGATTTGGATGAAACTAAAAGAACGTTCAATTACAGGCTTTCTAGAGCAAGAAGATATGTAGAATGCAGTTTTGGAATTTATGCAAACAAGTGGCGTATATTTCATAGACCTCTAAATGTTCACTTTGATCTAGCAAAAGATATTATAAAAGCTACTTGTGTACTACATAATTTTGTAAGAGACCGAGATGGTTATTGTTACGACGACTCACTCAGTTGCCCTTTGACAGAAAACTTAACACAGGAAGGGTTAAGAAGGAACGCTAAAACTGCGTTGAGATACAGAGAATTGTTTGCCCAATATTTTATGACTGATGGGAAATTAGAATGGCAAAGAAATATGATTTAATTGAAAATAGACGTATTTATTATGTTTTAAGATGTTGAATGTATATGTAGTTTCGTTTATATAAATATAATAATAATAATTATCATAAATACTTACCAAGACTTCTTTTTTCCTCTGTTGTCATCTCATCTTTTCCAAAAATGTCTACTAATTCTTCCCATTGTTTCCGTTTTAAATCTCTATTCCTATATATTGCTCCTTGACAATTCCAAATTGATTCTCGTTGTTGAATTTCAACAATGAATTTCTCTGTGTCGAAGTTCATGACTGCGACTCACGTACTAACTCATCGGCGGCTCGCCGCAAACTGAAATCGCAAGTGCGTACAAGCAAGATGGCGGCCAGCCGCGGAGCGGGCCGCAGCTCTCCATTCAACCGCCGCGGTTGAAACTTTGCGGCGGTCAAGTGCGTACAATCACAGGCGGTTGCATATTAAACTGGAAAAGCGGCAGACCGCGCGGTTAGCCGCACCCGCGGTTGACCGCTAGTGCGCAAGGGGCCTTACAGCCTCTATCTAGATTCTCCTGCACACAGGCTATAATGGCGTAGGTTTCAGCCTGAAACACAGTTGCCAGTTTGCCCATGCTGATGGATTTCTCAATCTTGTTGCAGTATATGTCTGCCCCCGTTCCAGACATCATTTTCGATCCGTCTGTGTACCAGAAGAGGGTGTTAACCCGTGGGGATACCAATCCTCTGTTGTCTGTCTGGCTTGGGTATGAAGCTGACCCTAACGTTTGTCCATACTTTAGGTACATGCCCAAAAGCAATGCAAGCCCTGAATAGCCTGCATAAAATGGGAACCAGTACCGTTTCTCCCTGTTGTAGCAACACAGGAAAGATCCCATCCGGTCCAGGTGCTTTATATGGTTGAAAGCTCCTGATCACCCATCGGACCCTTCCCTCTGTTACCACCTTTTTGGCAGATATCCAGTCTTCTCTAGTGGTACAGACTGCTGTCTGATCCTCATGATTTCTAGCATCTGCGGCAGTGTTAGCGACCCTGGAACCAGGAAAGTGCACATCCAGCATCACGGCCAGGGCTTCCTTTTCTGTTTCTGTCAGTCTCCCATTCTCATTTTTCACAGCTGTGAGCGGATGAGCTTTTGTCTTAGACATAACTTTGCTAAGTCGCATTCCTTCTGGCACTGCTTCTATGGATTCACAGAAAGTGCGCCATGATTTACGTTTAGCCCTTCTAACCTCAGTATTATACGCGGTTAGCTTCTTTGAGTATTCTGAGTAGTCATTTGTGCGCTTAGCGACGTTAAACGCTTTCCTCGTGTCCTTCCTGAGTTTCGATAACTCTGGTGTCCACCATTGTACCTTTCTGGCCTTTGTTTCTTTTTCTGGACAGTTATTTGCCCAGACCTTAATAAGACTCGTGTTGATGCGCTCCGCCTCTGCGTCCAAGTCCAGAGTTGAACCGAACCTATGATTAACATTACCAAGCTTTATTTCTAGATCTTTCCTATAAGAAGCCCAATTGGTATTCCTAGGGTTCCTCCGTCGTATAGTGCCTACTTCTATGTTAGTTCTATACCTGAAGCATATGTAGTTGTGATCAGACAGTGATACTTCACCTGACACATGCCAGTTAGCAATTGAAGGAACCGCTTGCTTAGTCGCAACCGTTATGTCAATTACCTGAGCCCTAGTTTTGTTGACAAAAGTGGGCGTGGTACCCTTATTGAGTAGGAATAAAGATGAGCTTACCAGATATTCTAGTAGGTCTTCACCTCGTTTATTGGTATCTGTGCTGGCCCACGCGATGTGGTGTGCGTTGGCGTCAAAGGCAACGACTGCTTTTCGTTGCCTCAGTGTTTCAACCAGTCTTCTGATGTGCGGAGAGACTGGCTCCTTGTCTTCGTACGGCAGGTAGGCGGCCACCATCACCACATGGTCGTTTTGGTGCCCGCCTACCGCAATGATCTCTATTGTGGTTAGATCTCTGTAACATAACGAACGTAAGGGTTTAGCAGTTATGCCATCCCTCACGTAAATGCATGTCCTTGTGTCGTTAGTTGGGCAGTAATAGTGGATTTCTCCCCCTGTGTTATCTAAGCCCTTTACTTTCCCCTTATACAGATAAGGTTCCTGTATGAGGGCTATGTCATATAAGTTATCTTTGAGCTACTTTGCCATTATGGCAGTAGCAGCCTTACTGTGGTGAAGGTTAATTTGAACACACCTTAGTCCCTCCATCTCGGCGGTTTGATGGGTGCTCTTCTCCTCCGATTATTGGGTCAAGCCGGATGTGGGCTCGGCGAACCGAAGCAGAGTTGGTTTAGGTCAAGCAGGATGTCATCTGTCCCTGCCGACTGTTGCGACAGAGGCAGATCCACCCCGCCCTCACCACCTCCCGGCTTCGCCTCGCCAGACCCCACCTTCTCGACCCTGTCCCCTCGCTTGCTGCTGCCGGCCCCACCGCTCGGACCCGCTGCAGCCTCGTCAGGTCCCGGGTAGCCCCGTACCTGCCTGTCGCCACCCTCAGGAGCATCTGCGAGAAGCTTAAACGAGCACATCTCAAAGCATCCCTGTAGGGTGTAGCCTGCCTGCTTGATGAAGTCAGCTGACTTCCCGTCCATGAGGACGATCCGTCGGATTCGGTTTGCCTCCACCTTAGTGTCGACAACCTTCCAACCAACCGTCCCCAAAGGCGGGTTGCACTTCTGCATCATCGAGCAGGCCTGTTTAGGATCCAGGAGCTTCATGCAGCGGCTCCTCCAAGCCATTTTGACAGGCTTTGGAACAGCCGCTGCATCAACCACTTTCACCTTGACGTCCCCTACAGACATGCCTGAGATGTTTGTAAGGCCGCCGTATGATCCTTGCAGTCAACGAATACGACCCCAGTTATGACCGCATGGCCAATCACACATGGTGGTGGGGGAACATCAGAGTCCATGAATTTCTCTGCTACGAGATCCATCTGAGTCCGAGTCTCTGCTGATCCCCCTCCACCAGATAGGTGTCAGGATAATCTCAGGGATGACTGCCAATCTAACGGCTTCAAGGGCATCCCGGTATAAGCTGTACCCATAGGTCTTGGCTCTCTTCGGCTCTCCCTGTCCGCTGATCCGCGAGTCATCACTGAGGGCCTCTCTGCCACGTTTAAGTGCAGATTGACCCTGCGGTATCTCCACAGCCTCCTGTTTGGGCCCGCTTCTTTGCAGACCCGTTCCTTTTGCGTCTCCGCCTGGAATTTGCCTCCGACCCCGCCATGTATTTTATTCGCTACGTAATGCTACAGAAAAATTATGTGTTCTGTTACATATTTCTTATGTAACAATACAAGTCTGTGTGATATTTGCGATTTTTTACGAAAATTTCCAATTTTATTCGGTAATGTTACAGAACAATTATGTATACTGTTACATACATATTTCTTATGTAATAATACAAAAAGTGTGTGTGTTATTAAAGACATTTTTACGTAATTTTCCGTTTTATTGGGTAATACAGAACAATTAAGTGTTCTTTTACATATTTCTATGTAATAATACATAGTTTGTGTATTATTAACGATTTTTTACGTAAATTTCAATTTTATTCGGTAATGCTGCAGAACAATTATATGTTGTTACACATTTATTATGTAATAATACATAAAGTTTGTGTGTTATTAATTATAGTTTATGTAAATGTACATTTTATTCGGTAATATTACCGATAAGATATATGTGTTTTTACTTATTAAAACTGTGATTTGAATATGGGCACTGTAAAATTACTTATTGTTTGTGTATTATTACCAATAAAATAAGTGATTATACATGTAACGTATATGTATATGATATTACATGTAACTAAGGGATATTTTCTGTAAAATTCTGTAAATTTACATGCTGTCGATACTTCTCCAGATTTAGTTATTAGTCATTTATTGACCAATAGCTAAATCTGGGAAGTTATTGATAGCATGTATTGTACAAAATTTGTAAATAATTTTATAAAAAATATCACCTAATAACATGTATCACAATTTATTTTATAAGTAATAATAACAAACAAACAACAAGCAACAAAGCTTGGAAGTTATTTAATAAAAACAAAATTACAAGAAATAAATTTATTGTTTCATAAAATAAAAAATTGTTACCAATGTCACACTTCTAGTTAGGTATTAGCTATAGAGATGAGGTGAAAGAAAAAATAAAAAAACAAGATAGAATTTAACAATGTGTATTACTAGTAGATAGTAGTAGATGGTAGTATGTGACCGGTAGATTTGAGCATACGGGAGTGGTTCAGTATTCGCAACCGTTAGCATAAGTAAAATCATTAATTACAAACACCATCACTGCCCTGATTGTGAAGAATGGAGGTGTCGGCCGCAGTTGTAGGCTTCGGGCGCAGTTGTAGGCTTCGGCCGCAGTTGTAGGCTTCGGCCGCAGTTGTAGGCTTCGGCCGCAGTTGTAGGCTTCAGCCGCAATTATAGACTTCGGCCGCAGTTGTAGGCACAGTTGTGCGACGGCCGTCTACAGTGAATGTCCGGTACCGGAGAGGTGGACCCTGGAATCACATCAACCTGTCATTTTACATATGTCCGATTTCATAGTTTGACTGCGACATTTTTCTAGAGTAGCAGCTCGAAGCGAAGCGGGACTTGATAGCAATGGACAGATGATGGTGATAAGTAGGCACACAAAATAGTGATCAGTGATTAGGCGTATAATAATTAACTACTATCAGCAACATATTAAAAATATGACGGTGACTAGAGAATCGCGTCAGCCAAAATAAGCGTAATTAGCTATCTAACACTTACAATAACTTAAATATTAGAACTACGGGCTTAATATTTACTAAATCTAAATGATTACATAGTTATAGCTACTATAATTACTTAAATGTACTATAAGCAAAGGAAGCTCACATATGTGAGTGGTCTATTGTTAATCACCGCCTCACAGTCACACAATATGGTTGATAACTCAATAACTCAATCCAGTTAACAGAAGATTTGCCAAGTACTCTACGTAATAAATCCTTCAGCAGACGTATGAGTCGCTCCCACCATCCACCCCACCACGGAGCTGCTGGTGCAGAGAATTTCCATTGAATACCATATGTGACAGATGTCTCCTCTACTCCTTTCCAATTTATATCTTTAAGTAAGTTAGCTGGGAAGTCATTTCAAATAGAGGCCTGCACTTCGAAAGACCCAACAGCATCCTGTCTGATGACTAAGGAAGTGAAGAAGGAAAACACAAAACAACAAAAAACCGGTACGGAATCTTGTTATTTCTGTGAGAAAATGCATAGCAGTTACGAGTGTGGTAAAGGTTTCAACTTAACCTTAGATGAAACGAAAAAATTAATAAGAACTGCCTTCTGGGAGAGTATTGGCTAAGCGTAAAACAACAGCAGCACCAACTCTAAAATTCTCCGAAACAGGTTACTTTGTAGTAGAGCCTTGATATATTTCGAAGTCAAGAACTTGTCCCTTATAGGTAGTTAGCACGAAATTCTTTAATCCTGCTGGACGAGGTTTATTTTTCACGACTACCTTCAAATCGCACCGACCTTCAAAAGGAATCATTTGTTCGTCGATTGAATAGTTAGCAGCATCTCTTGGCAATTGCAAACATCTGTTTCGGACGGCATTAATAACAGGCTGCACCCTCCATAGTCTATTTTTGGCTTGTTGTTCAGTGTGATTCACTGCTGTAACTACACAATGCAAGTTTGTCCTGAGCAGGAAAAACCGTTCCCTAGACATTGCATTTGCTATCGGGTCATACCTGTATTTTTCGCTCCAAATCATCTTCAGTCTTGGAAATTTTATACACCCAACAATGGCCTGTATTCCGAATTTTTTTTTAATATCCAATAAAGTACAAACAGGTTTTATTTGTATACCAGGTTTGGCCATATAATATTGATTTGTGGTCAAAACCATCTGTTCCATGAGCTCGTCAGTAAAATAGCGCTCGAAATATTCGTATGGAGTTTTAATATCTCCTGGATCACGAAAAGCATCCTCTGGAAGAGATTTGCCACTGAAGGGCTTCTTCTCCTATGCTGCTAGCATACTTAAAGGTATGTTATCGTCATCACTTTCTTCGCCTTCATGAGAAGAAGAGGAACTTGAATATCCGGTGTTTTCTTCATTAAAGTGGTCCAAATCGATTTTATCGTTGGCTTCGCCCTCGTCGCCAGAGTTATTATGTATTTCTGCAAAAGCAGCATCGCTTAAAAATGGAAACATCTTGCGGAAACTGTAAAAAACGAATAATCATTAGAAACTAAAAATACGCATGAGGTTATGGGCTCACGTTGATACAATCGTGTCAATAAAGTTCGTTAAGCGGTTACGCCAAAGCGTTTGCTTGCTAATATTCACTATTATTACAAAAACATACTATGTTTATCTATTTTTCTAATCAATAACTCTTATATTACTACACTTACAAACTAAAACAGTAATAGGTACTAACTTTCACATAATCGGGGAGCGTTATCAGTCACAAACTGTACAGGTTGAAACCTGCTCACCGACTACGCGTTGGAACAAAATTTGCGCGGGAGGTGAAAGTTCGCTTCCCGCACAATTGAACGATACTAGTGATGGGCCAAACCGGAAAAAACAAAACTCGAGTTAACCCGGGTTAAAATCCACGTAACTCGGGTTGAACTCGAGTTACGTAACTCGAGTCAACTGGATGGACAAGTAAATGTTTTTTTTTTGAGTTTTTACGCAATTAATCCCTCAGCTGTTCCAATTTTTATCTGTTTCAATTCCTATGTATTGGGTTAGTTACCTCATCGGCTGTGTGGGCAGTTGCCCCATCCTGCTGGAACCAAATTCTGCTGTGGTTTAAGCGTTTTCTGAGTAGTTCGGGGATAAGGAAGTTTTTCAACATAGTCAGGTATCGTTGTGAGTTGACGGTTACAGTTTGACCGTTTTCTTCATATGCTTCCACAACGAACGCGCGGTGTTCAGCCGACCACTGCTCCATGGCTACTAAAATGTCCGCACGTAGGCTCTGAAACGCCGCTATCCCCACCAACCCCCACCACTCACTCGCTCGACAGCGCGGCAGCGAAAACCGTCAGATCATTTTGCCGCTCTCTGTAGTAACTATATTCATTTCATTCTTTCATAACAGACTATATTAAAGTCTCAAATAATCGGCAAACTTCTCTCCATGTCGGTTCTATTCGGTTTTCGAACTCGAGTTAGAGAGAATTCAACTGGAGTGGATTCGAGTTACACCCAACTCGAGTTAGCTACTCGAGTTGACCATCACTAAACGATACTAGGCCCGTCCACTACCAACGTAAAACTAATTAATAGCGGTCCGAAAGGGCTAAGTGGATTTGTTTGTGACCAGTAATGATTATTTTTCCTATTGTACATGCCGTTATTCGAAAAATTGCATTCATTTGTCCAAATAACCTGATTTAGAAAGGAATGGTTTTCAATAGATCTTGCCACAAGCCAACGACAAAATGCCAACCTGCTATCTTTATCTCCTGGAAGCAATGCTTGTACAAGTCGTCCCTCTCTGTAACATTTAAACTTGTGTTTTTTCAGTACCTTTCTGACAGTAGATTTATGTATGCCGATGTTTTCAGCAGCTTCTTGCAATGATGCTTTTGGATAACCTTCAAAATATCCTAAGACGGCAATGGTTACAAATTCATTTATTATTGTTGCTTGTCGCTTTCGTACCGGAATAAAGCAGCCCTCTTGTCTTAAGTTTTTTACAAGTTTCTCAAAAACTTTTCGATTTTGAATATTACGGCCAGGATAGCGTTCGGCATGCCACTTCAAACGTTTGCTGAGCTTCGGTGATTTACAAAATTTGCTTCGAGTAAATCAACATTGTGCGTATTGGATAAGGCCAAGAAGAATTTTTAATAATAATTACAAGACAAACAAAATTTTAATAATAATTAAAAGACACTTTTTTTTAATAATTTCAAGTCTTGAGACCATGGAGGTCCGGTTTTAATTCTACACTACAAAAATAAAATTAAAAGTTTTGAATTTGGAACTTTTTTTGTACGTGTATTAGGGATCACCCGTGAAACCGTGTATGGATTGGATACTTTAAGCTAACAATTTGTATAGGAAACTTTTTATTGAATATGACTAACTTCTGCTGCTCAGATTTTTTTCTTCCCATAGAATGAAATATTCCCAACAGGAATTTGAATCGATCCGCATCAAAAAAAAATTTCATAAAAATGACTAATTTCCAAGGACAACTCACGCTTGACCAAAAAAATTACTATGCCAAATTTATTATCACAAAAAAAGATGAAATGGTTCCTAAGACGGTTTCCTTATATCTTCAATAGTTTAGGTTTTCCCCATACTGTCCCAGTTAAAAAAAAGACTAAGAAAGGGAGGGGAGTACTTTCCCAGGACTCTCCTCTGTGATTTCCGTGGTAATTTTTGTGTCTTGGTAATTGCAGTACAAAAGTTCAGTAAAAAAATATCAACGATCAAATATATTATTTCTCATAATGTTAATATAATAAAGAGTATGAAAATATTTGCCCTGGCAAGCGTGCGAAAGGGACAACACGAAGATCTGTCGAAACCGTTTTCATATTTGTAACAAGTTATCTTATATTTAATAGTGTGCTGGATCGTTGTACACTGTTGAGTCCTTATCTGAGTGTGCTACAACGCCGCACTTGACTCGCAGAAGGTTGCAAAATAAAAGTTCTGTTGGTCACTAATTTGTGTATTCTCACTAAGTTACAAAAAGCGTGTTAGCGTGTTAACGTGGGGCGCGACGGAAGACGACTGGCGTGCGTTCGTCGTTGTGCTCCGACGCAGCCATGAAATGTGAATGCAGCAAAATACATGTACTGTGTCCCTACATAACATCCTTCCCAAAATTTTTATTACAAAAAAATTTTAATTACAATTTCAAAAGTACAACCCTAAATAATACAGTAGGTGATAACCCTAGACGTTCAGTTTACAATACAAGGTACTGGACTGTGTCATTGAAATTGTGCACTCAGCACTTTGCGTTCGCGCAAGTCTTATCGTTACATTACTTGGAATTGTGTCGCCTGTGAGCTAACAATAACATTTGAATTACTTAATGCATTCTTATGAACTTATACAATCTGGTCAAAGTCCAATGTTAATAATATTATGAAACAGATATACGAGTACAATGGTTTCTTTTATACCTATGCAGTCTTCAACTGTTCTAACTTCTAGAAACTCTATTTCCGATGTAAGTTCTCTATTGCTGACATAAACACAGTTTTTCTTATTAAATTCCTGTATACAATGTGATTTAGTTTCTGCTGCCTGAAGCCACCAAGTATCATAAGTCAACTCGATGTAGCAGTACGGATCATCCATACCTAGGTAAACATAATGGTCGATTGGTGTCAAATTGACTTCGTCCACCACCTGTCCACCACACAGTAACATTGGTCTCATGTCACCCTCCAACCAAACCGTTCTGTACCAGTTGGTATTGGGTATCCGCACTACTCCATCGGTTGACCTGGCCTGAATCGTTAAAAGAAGGTAGCTCCAAATGCCAATGCATATGTAGCCGCCACTCCCACAGCTAAGAAGGTTCTTCGGCCTGATCTCCAACCATACAAAGCTAGGCAAGCCGAGCCGACCAAGGGCCAGGATAGCTTGACCAACCCAAATAGGAATAGACCAAATAAAGCCAAGTGTGTCAATGGCATCGATAACGTTGATGCGTAACCGACTCCAGCTCCCACCTTCGTCATTCTGTCCCTGAAGTCCATAGTCCATGTTGCGGGGTCGATGTTGATGTTGCTTGCATCAAACTTCCATGCTTTTGCAATGTCTGATGCGGGATCTGATTTTTGTGCTGCGAATGCCGTTGAGGCCGCAGCTAGCACAAACGCGATAAGGATTTTCATCCCTCGCTGTCAGTATTGTTTCTCCTTGTTAAAGCAAACCAAATTTATCCTTATATTTTCACTCCTGTTTTGTGTGTTTATTTCAGCCAATTGCATTGGTCTCGTGGCTTCTAGTACTGTGTCAGCTGTCGTTGCTAAGCTGTCCAAGTTTGTGCTGTCCGTCACTGCCAAAACTGCTCTTGCTGCTGCCGGTAGATGATTTTGCCACAAAATACATAGGGTGTGATCCGGTATTTTGCCGCGTGCCAGGTCACGCATGCGTCTGAGTAACTGCGAAGGTTTTTGATCGCCGAGTTCCATTTCACTTAGTAACTTTTGTAACTGTCTAGTTGCAGATTCTTCATATATTGAAAGTAATCTTTCTTTTAAAACGTGATATTTACCGCTTTCCGGAGGTTGGAGTAATAGGTCTGTTACCTGTCCAATGGCTTCTTTGCTGAGCTTGCCGATGACGAGATCATACTTGGTTTGATCGCCCAGTTTTTGTGGATTCAGAATTGCTTCGATTTGTATAAACCAATGTCTCGGCTGGTCATGCCAAAAATCTGGCAGTCTGGAGGAAACTGATACAGCGGCTAAATCCATCTGTGTGTTTTCCTTCGTATCTCTGCTGCTTGTTCCTTGGCCTTGTTGTGCCATCGTTATTCAATTGATGAAAAACAAAAAAAAAAATACTTCGTTAAAAACGGACCGTTAAGTTTGTTTTTGCCACCACGCTAATCTACGCTATGAGTCGTCTCCAATAAAAAATAAATCACTATGACACGTAATGTTATAGATCACGTCGGGTTCACCAATGTGCTGGATCGTTGTACACTGTTGAGTCCTTATCTGAGTGTGCTACAACGCCGCACTTGACTCGCAGAAGGTTGCAAAATAAAAGTTCTGTTGGTCACTAATTTGTGTATTCTCACTAAGTTACAAAAATCGTGTTAGCGTGTTAACGTGGGGCGCGACGGAAGGCGACTGGCGTGCGTTCGTCGTTGTGCTCCGACGCAGCCATGAAATGTGAATTCAGCAAAATACATGTACTGTGTCCCTACAATAGTACCACCCATTGAATAGAGATTAATTTTGTATGGCAAAGTTTTTGCAGTGAACCTTCCAGTTGTACGTAGTACTTATTTTAATTCCATGAATTATCGTTACCGATATTGGTGATGTCATTAACTTATCGATAAAACTATGTAAGTAGGTACTTATAGAGAATACTTCTAATAAGCTTATTATTTATCAGGACAGTAATCAAAATAAAACCAAATATAATATAAAAATATTTATTTAAATCTTTTTTTCTTAACCTAAAACATTTATACTTTAGTAAGGTGAGCTTCTGAGGTTCTTGCATTTTTGAAATATTTTTTTCTTGTAAGTCACCTTTTAAAATTTTATTTATAATGTTGCACCACTTATGCGTAAGCAACCTAATAATATTTTTAATAAAAATCTCTGCTAAAATTGAGCAACGTTTTTCACATCCTAACCAGGAAACACTTGTTGTTTCACTCTTTAATTTAAATCTTAATGTTCTGCCTACTAATTTAATGTGACAGTGTTTATTTAAAAAGTCATGTATCTCCTGACTACACTTTCTATATAACATCAAAAATCTTTCATTTGGGTAAGCCAATTTTTCTTTTAAGTTTTATATTCTCTTTGCAGAATGTAAGAATGTATATTTTTAATAGATCTACTTTTATATGTATACAAACAGTTCTTACACTTAACTGCTTTACTTAATTTTCGGCAGATACAGAGTGGACCAAAAGTCTTTTCGCTTTTTAAACAATGATAAAAAAAAAAACTAGATAGTTGATGTAAAAACTGTTTATTTATTATTAAAATAGACATGTAGGGATTTTATTTTTTGAAAATTACATCATCCATATGTGACCCTTGTTCATCACGACACTGTTGCAACCTGGAGCGAAAATTTTCAATCACGGCTTTACAGGTGTTTTGTGAAATGTTTTGCATTTCCTCGCTGATACGTTCCTTTAATTCCTCAAGAGACGCTGGGTTGGTGTTGAAAACTTTACTTTTAAGGTATCCCCAAAGAAAAAAATCTATTGGGGATAAATCTGGACTACGAGGTGGCTAGTTAATGTCACCTCTTTTGGATATCAATTTTTGACCAAAAATTCACGAACTGCAATCAATGAGTCATTAGAGGTATGACATGTTGCACCATCTTGTTGAAACCATGAGCGTTCATTAAAACCATTAAAATTCTGTAGCGCTGGAGTGAAAAAGTTCCGTAGCATGGCTATATGCCGCTGTGTTCACTGTAACAGCATGTCCTCTTTGATCTTCGTAAATGTATGGACCAATAATCCCTCTGGCTGACAAAGCTGCCCATACAGTAACTTTTGGTGAATGCAAAGGCTTTTGATGCTTTTCACGTGTCCATTTAAGTGGAAGTGTGCTTCGTCTGAGAAAAAAATGTTGTTAAAGTTGGTGAACTTCTCTAGCATATCGGTAGCAAAGTGGAGCCTGTGAGCAATATCTTGTGGCTTTAATTCCTGTATCATTTGAATTTTATAAGGATGAACATTTAAATCTTTGTGGAGAATACGAATTAAAGATGTTCTTGGCACATTTAAGACACTTGAGCGCTTTCGAGTGGAGAGACTAGGTTGCTCGCGAACAGATGTTCTTACACGCTCTACGTGTTCGGCATCCCTTGAAGTCCTAGGTTAGCCGCATTGTGATTGATTCATTGTTGAACCTGTCTCCTCAAACTTCTGTACCCATTTTCTGATCAATTGAATTGATGGAGCTTCATTTCTATGCCGTAGGTTGTAGTGAGCGCAAAATTTTCGTTGCGCTATAGTCGTAGAATCGTTGTTTCGATAGTACTCGCGTACGCAGAACGCACGTTGTGCTCCGTTGAATGGCGCCATGACACTGAATTCCCGTAGGCTGCTCCCGAGTTACGTATCCCTTCCGCCCCATCCCGCCTTCGCTGCTCGACGTAAGTACTGTTTTAAAAATAAACAGACTTTAGGTCCACCCTGTATATCCTGCAGGAGCTATATGCAGAGCACTGCACCCTTACTTTTTGCTTAATTACTTCTTCTTTCAAATTAGATATTACACGTGAGTAAGTTTGTTGTAAGTGTGTGTTTGGATTAGGATTTTCTTTATCATTTTCCTCAAATAAAAAAAATGAATCAAGTAACGAGTCTCTATTATCAACTTCACAGTTCGAAAAGGACAATGCCCAAATTATAAAGAGCTGTGCCCCAGTTATAATTATGCATGCCCACTAATGAGTTTTTTTTTAATGTGTGCGTAATTAGCATAGCTTTTTAAATGAATCAGATATAATTCGAAACTGCGTGCGAAAATAAAGATATTAAACAAATAAAATGTGCGCCTACTAATATTTATTAGCAAAGTTGTAAGACGACGATATGCATTTTGTTTGACATAAAATATTTTTTGATAAAAAGAAAGGTAATTAGTTGGAATCACAGTATATTCCTAGCATTTTCGTGTATTTTTAGCAGCTTACACCATAGTGTAAAAAAGAGAACTAATTTTTACATTGCACATATGTAATGTAAAAATAAGTTTATTAAATATACTTAATGAAATAAGAAAGCTTGTTTGTTCAGTTTGAATTACAGTACTTTTACCCCTTTCATTGATTTTCAGCAACTTACATTATGTGCAGTTTAATAATAATTTATCCTAATTACTAGTATTGTTACAAACTATTTTTCCTTCATAGATACACAGCTATACCCAACCTAATGTCGGCTAGATGTTACATTTAATCAAACAGTATAATCATTATAGTTTTTAGAACAGTGATTAAGGTGTAGGTATGTAAATAAAAAACTAATGTTGATATTTATAACCATTTATTTTATTATTCATTCATATCAATAACATTGTCCAGAAATGATGCTGGTGCAGTCACATTATCTTGATACCTAGCCCATCTTAAATACATCATGCACACATAACATGACAGCAACATCCTACTGTTCTATTACCCACTACACAGCTACAACAGTATCAAATAAAAAAGCTAATAATAAGCTGCAAATAAAGAGAAGAGTTCTTTATTGTTCGAGTTTGAAATTATGCACTGTAGAACAAAATAACAATGACACTTAAGGTAGCCAACCAAAATACACATAAATAAATTAAACGAACACTTTAGTAACTTATTTAAATCATTACAATTATTCCTCCTGCACAGATTTCCATCTCATAAGTATATTTTGTGCATCCTCGTTCAAATCTGATACGAAACGTCTCCGTTGAAAGGTGATACAAAAACGACAATTCGTGCACCGCGACATTTTGCAAATCAATAAGCAATTCTTTATTCCGATAAAACACAGCGAAAGGTAGTCAGTGAGGCAAGTAATAAGTCCAGGAAACACAGCAAGGGTCAGTTAAACTAATCATAAAATCACAAGTAAGCGCACAAAGACAGCCAGAACACAAAAATCACAAGTCACGCACGACGACAAACAACGTCAAGCTGACTTTTGGCCATATTAATCGGCCATATAAATGGTTTCGTATTTGCCATTTCCGTTTCTAAGAAACACTTTATTTATTGAGTTTTTCTCTCGCACGCCTATTTGCGAAATAAATGCCACTAAAATTAGTAATTTTATTTTTATATTTATTTACATTTTGTTATAGCTTTGGGACCAGTGGGGCAAATTTGGGCATTCTCCTTTAGAGTGAGGAATTAATATATTTGACAAAAGTAATGATTTAAAAGCATAAGTAAATGCAGTTACATCAGGATTAACGTTCCTATAATTGATAGACCTAACCCGTCCAAAGAAATTCTCCAGTAGATCTTGATTTATATTTCGAGGATAATAATATTCAATCCCATATTTTTCAAATAATAGTTTTGAAATGCCTATGAAACTTTCCAATGTTGAGACCCATCCTGCTAATGATGGCATTGTCACCAATCGCGCTTTTCCACTTTGAATGGCAAACTTGCTACTATTGTCCCGAAATTTTAGAGATTTTATTTTTTTTATGGCCTCAGTCCAGAAAGAAATGTGCTCAGAGTTTTTCTTCACAGCTTTTCTTAATTTATCCCTTACAACTCCACCAGGGTAATCGTTGACGCTGTCAAACAAGCGGTCGAAAAATTCGACAACTTCTGCTGTAGTAGTCATTGTTCCATTTGTTTTTGTGTGAAAATGATCTGAAAATAATACCAAAATATACTTTACTACATATTAACAACCAAAAATAATTTCCATTACGAGAATCTTTTTAATGTAAGTATTTCTTCTTACATTATTTGTTACTAGCTGCCCGCTGAGCAAGCACGGTCGGAACGATTTTTCTAAAATAAAAGGAGCCTAGATAACTCCCCATAACATTAGCTATTTACCAAATAGATGTAGGTACCATATCTACTTTCGCATGCATTTAGTATCTGTTAATTTGAAATTACAGGCACTTTAATTTTATTTATTTGTATAGATGGTAATACTCTCACTAATATTATACATGTGAAAGTAACTTTGTTACGTTTCCACATCACTACTAAACCGATTTTGTACAAATATGGAAACAGTTTGAAATACTGGAAAGGCGATAAGGTAATTTCTACCAAGAGATAATTATTTTTATAGTTGTACCGATTCTGATGCTTTTAATATGGAGATTGTTTGGGACTCAGGAAGCGCATTGGATATTTTTTATCGCGGAATAATCGGATATAATAAGAGTAAAGCAGCGGGTAGAAAGTAAGAATAATATACAACTGTTACTTGTTTCAAATACCCACTGAATTTGGCCCGGAAAGATCGATAGCAATTTGCATAACTTTCGAACGGAATAAAAGTTTTTCATAACTATTAAACGACTTTAGTATTGGACCAAGAGTATTAAAAAATGCTTAGTCGTCATAGCTTATGTCTGGCATATTTTTGTCCAATAATTCTACTAACTGTTTCTCACACATGGAGTTCTCTGGTGGCCGTGTATTTTTTCTCTTCCGAGCCCATGTCGGTTTATTTTGGTCAGCCACTGTAGTAGAACTTTGAGAAGAGCCAGAAGTATCTGCGTTCATTCTTACTTGAGCCTGAGTTTCTAATGCACTTGAATCATCAATGTTGTCCAAGGATTCTGAAACTACGTTTTCATTGGTGCGATCAAGGAACATCAATTCTTCGAAGTAAATATATATTTTTTTAACTGTTTTCGCATCGCTACCGGATGGTGTATTTTTCTTATTCAATTTGGTTTTAAAATATCCGTCTCTTGCAGACTTCCATCGTAGACGTAACAGCTTATCTGAATTAAAAAAGAAAGTTCTATTAATGATTGCTCTCTGACCAATAGATAGCTTAATTTTCAGGTAGGGTAATATTAGAGGCAATGGATTACTAAACTATTTTCTTTCTTCAGATTTTTGGCAACACGTACACGGATCTACACGTCATATACAGAATGGGAGTTACTACTATAAGCATTATCGTCAAGGAAGTTTGCACTGAGATATGGGAGAAACTACGGGAAGAATGCATTCCTCAACCAACAACACAAATGTGGCAACGTATTAGTGCAGAGTTCGAGATAAATGCAAACTTTCCTAACTGCGGTGTGATTCTGTAAAACTTCACTTTAAACTTCGTATCTGATTCCGCAGTGAGTTCATAGATTGGCATTCTCTAAATTCGAACGTAAATTCGAAGATACTACAGTGTGCCTAGCACGAACAACATGCGAAAAAGTATTCGTATCGCAAACGTTAACATTTTGTATGGAAACTTGAACAGCGCCTCCGTGTGCGTAATTGGAACTAATTTTCAGAGCACGAACACTGTCTTTAACGTATGTTTCGCATCAAATACGTAACGTGACTTGAGTCGTTTGTATGAAGATAGCGAGCACGAAGGAAAAAAATGACGTAGTTTCGTAATTGTCGAAGGCTGGCTAACGAGTTTCACGAAAGTTTTTTCACTATAAATTTGGCAGTGAGAAAACTTTCGTCAGAGTTTAATAAATCATTTTTAGTGATTTCATGATTTCAAGGTTTATAAATATAGTTTGAAAATGTTAAGATTAGCAAGGAGGACCCCTCGAAATAGTACATTGTACTATTATCTTGCTACTCGGTTGATTGTTGCCAGTAGAAATATTCGAAAAGAAACAAGGTACGTGACTCTATTATAGAAACATATACATATTTTTATTAAAAGAAAACTAAGTAGTTAACTTTGATATTATAATTACAGAGAAATTTCAAGGAGAGCTCTTCTCAGAAAAAATATGGAATATCTAAACATAATGGTTCAAATTTACATTAGGGGCCGTCGAATTATGGGGTTTTGGGGGGGAGGGGGGGACACCCCCTCCACCCCCCAGAAGTCTTATGTTGCGGAAATGCTTATTTTTTTTATTATTAATTTTTGAAGTTTCATAAGAAAAATTATTAATTTGGTTCAAATTTACATTAGGGGCCGTCGAATTATGGGGTTTTGAGGGGGAGGGGGGGGGACACCCCCTCCACCCCCTCCACCCCCCAGAAGTCTTATGTTGCGGAAATGCTTATTTTTTTTTATTAATTTTTGAAGTTTCATAAGAAAAATTATTAATTTTTGAAGTTTCAGTAGATGCAAAATTTAACAAAAATCCACACACCGTTTACATAACACGAATAGAGTAACTGACTTGAATAATTTAATAATGTAAGCTTTTACAACTTTAATGGACTAATTCTATAAATTTTATTATTTTTGTGAAAATCCTCTTAAAATATTGTCATGCCCGACCCGGGTTCATAATATTTAAAACAATCTTTTATACATAAGATTATGGAGTGCAGTAAATTATTAATTGATAGGTTACCTAATCTTGTTGCATAATTAATATCCATAATTAATGTTAGTTGAAATGAAACACATATTTATTATATTTTTTATATTTTATAAACATAACAAATTACATTTAATAACTCCTCAAATAAATCTTTGTGAGTGATTTTAATTTTTCTTCTCCAATTGCATTCTACCACCCAATCTTCAAAATTTCCTTTAAAATTACTTATATGGAATTGTCGTTTTAATCCGCGCCAGTGGCTTTCTATTCTTTGAGTGTGTGTCCCATCAGGTGCTATAAATCTATTCTCTGGATCGCTGTGATTCACTTTTTTATGTATATATCCATGTTCGGGAAGGCAGTCGTAAGCTCTCCAATAGTCTGTGTGAATAATAGATCCTTCCCGAACATGTTTTTTTATTAGGGGTATTAATATGTCAGCTGACCGTTCATTGTTGGGACACACTTCTAGGCGCAGATCATCACTACCATCTTCAATCATGCCAATGATCCAATGGCCCTCTATTTGTCGTCCTCTATTATATTTCCGTTTTCCGAACTTTGACTCATCGATTTGGACGATCTTCCCTGGGCCACCGATCATTGGTCTTTCCTCTTCCTTTTCAATTACATACACCACAACAGCTTCTCTGCAATAACTATACCAATCGGCTATAGTTCGAAATGACAGAACAGTGTCTCTTTCCTCACTTGCTGTCTCTCTTCTAGCCTCTTCATATGTAAAATTGTGTGCAAACATATACATTAATTCAAATATTGTTGTAAGAGGCAGACGGACTGATTCAAACCATGTTCCTGCAGCTTGGGAAATTTTTTTATTGCGACAATTACTCTTACGGCATCTAAAAGTGCCAAGTTGATGAGTTGTTCGAGACAAACTCATTGGGGAACGATGATAAGAACATACCTTACTAGTTGGGATCATGCCTCTTGCTGCGGCAAAAGTAATGCAATTCTCCACAGTGTTAAAAGTATTAAAAACTTTTTTTAAGTTCCATTGAACGCGAACTTCTCCTGCGTATAGTTGAACACGCCTTCCAGAAGATCCAGATGGGCGTTGATCGTTTTCGGGATCCTCATCTGAAATAAGAATTGATAATAATTAATTATATACACTTAATCTAAATTGTGATTAACCCCGCCTTGTATATGATTTCTTAATGAAAGCAAGTCGGATACGCGTGTGCTCCGGCGCTTCGGGGATCGCAGCCCCTCTGCCCTTGCGTAACAAATCATGAGCATCCATACTCGGTTGCTCATGCTATGTTACGGCGGGCAGGGGCTGCACCCCTCCGCGCCTCCGCGCTTATAAAAAACACTCTAGGGGTAAGAGCGACTAGAACCACGTGGAGTCGGGGTTGATTAAATCGGTTCTGTGACACATAGCATATCGCAACGTTTAGTATTAATTACCTGAGGAGGCAGCTGCGTTAACTGAAGAAGTAGCAGCAGAGAACCCAGCAATGGATTCAGGTACGCGCACAAGTGGCTCACTGGAGTCCAACACTTGTACACTAGGCACTAAAGAGGAGTTCGTAACAAGCAGCTCACAAGAGTCCAACACTTGCACTACACTCAACTCTTCAGGTGGAGACGGAGAACTCGAAGCTGATGACTTCGGGGACGCCATGGTAGTCAGTTGTTGTATGATATCAACAGGAGTACGAAAACACGTCTCAACTGCGACAAACACAAGCGCTGACTGATTAGACCTATGTAAACACAAAATGGCGGCGAGTTTTTTTTTCATGGCACTGAAATACAGCCCATTAATCATAAATGATGTCAATTTAGCAATGCTGCCAACATTCCAAGCGCGTTTTTGTTGTAAAAGTTCGTCACTTAACCTAAAAATTTTTAATTTTCAATATTTTTTTTCTCGAAAACCATTAATCTCCGCAATATAATATTTTACACACAAGTTAATAATTACGAGATCTTTTACTAAAAAAAAAATTAACTCCTAACTCGATGGCCCCTAATGTAAATATGAGCCAACATAATAAACCTCGGAGATACAGAATTTAAAAATAGATATCGTTTAAGTAAGGACGCATTTTTGTATTTATGCCGTGAATTAAAGGATAAATCCACTCTAAGATCGAGTAAAAGGATCAGCCTGGAACACAAAGTAAGTGTAAAAAGGCAAATTACACAAGTATTTTTATATACATACTATACATTTAATGGATTCAATACCTCTGCAAAACGAAATTAATTATTATTTTTAATTGTAGGTGCTGTGTGCTTTGTCATTTTAAGCTACAGACTCTTATCAAAGAATAGTAGGAATGGCCAAATATTTAGGGCAAACCACAGTCAGCAAATATGTGAGGCAGGTTACTGATGCTCTCGTGACCCCCTTAATATTAAACACTTTTATAAAATTTCCAGCAACACGAGAACAGCGAAATATTATAAAAAACAAGATATAATTAGAATTTAATAATTAATAATATTGGAATAGACAGCAAAAAGATAATCCCGTTTGAAATCATTATTGTGCTTGTATAAAATTAACTGAATAACCGTAAATATAATGCATAAATAATACAAAAAAAATACTAACAATACTTTATTTCAGATTTTATACAAAATTTGGCATGCCTGGAGTAATGCATTGATGGGTCTCATTTTCATATATTTACTCCAAAAAGAGACATAGAACACTTGTTTTACTGCAGAAAGCATTTTTACTCACTGAATGTGCAAATTGTGAGGACTTACATACTTATTTCTACTAATGTTAACATCCTACCCATGAGCTCCGGCTAACTAATATAATAATTATTATGTTATCTGTACATTCTTCTATATATTTTAACATTTTAGATATGTGATAGTGAATGCAGAATTTTAAATGTTAATGCCAAGTATGGAGGTGCTACCCATGACGCTTTTATTTGGGAGAATAGTCAAGCCAATACGTATATCCAAGACTTAAACCGGAATAATGAACAAGTGTGGTTTCTTGGTAAGTGGTTGGTTCTATATTCAATTATTGAAAAAAAATTATACTTATTTAAAAAAAATATGAGATTAATCTAACATTTACTTTTCTTTTTTATTAAATGAACACAAGAATAATTTTATATATTTTTGTGGATATCTTCGATATTGGTGAAAAGAGAAATATTAATAATAATAGCTTACTTCAGCATTTTTTTTTTTTGCATAAGTAAGCTACATTATTTCTTTTTTACAATGGTTGGAGATTTCTATCCCGTGACGCCTAATTCAAAAGAATACTAAGTCAACTCTAAAACGCCTAGTACTTAGAACATGTAAATTTTTATTTGATTAATTTATTCAATATAATATAATTAAATAAACTAAAATACATTTTATTCTAAAATACAAAGTTTTTTTTTAAGGAAAAGAAATGAATAGTGTAAGTGAAAGTAATAAGAAGTTGAAAGCTATTAATTTCTTTTCCCCAAATATGTAACAACTACTTTTAACACCTCTTTCATAAAATCCAACCATCGAGCTTGCAACTGAAGCTCTACATCACGCTGTCGAAACTTCTCTCGTTCTTATTCTTTTGCAATTCTGTCACGCTCTCTTTCATACCGCTTAGCGGTCCCTTCACATTCTTTAAATATTTTTAAAATAGAATCTTCAGCTGTTTTTTACTTCTTTTTTGGCGGTTTCCACTGGGTGTGAAGCTGCTGTAGGTGGTAGTGGTCGTGCAGGAGGAGGAGGTGGAGCGACTGTAGGTTGACTACTAGTTCCAGGAGTATTCCATGTATCTGAAAGTTTATGATGATGAATTTGACTAGCTTTTATAGTAGATCTTATTTTTAAGTACCTATTAAAAGTATTTAATTTAAGAGTAATCTATACAAAAAAAAAAATAAAGTAAAGGATCTTTCAACAAGAACTTTGTTTTATGAAATAAAAAATTTTGATGAAGATGATTAAAATTTTTATTGTATTACTAAATGAAAAGTTCGGCAATTATGAATGAAAAATTATATCTGGCAAATGTCCACCACGACCACGCTGATAGAAGTCAATTCTTTCATCAAAAATTTTAATCACTTACTGGCAAACGAGCGGCTTGCTAATTGATTATTCAGGTGATAGGCCTGTGTCGATCGATCATTTGTTGCGACCCGGGTCGATCGCGACCCATTCGCTTGGTGATTCGATGACAATGATTCGATCATATGATCGATTGATTGAGGTAGCAGGTTGGGTGTTCAACAGGTCTCGGAGTAGGTAGTTATTGGGCATTTCACTTCACTTTTATCCCTATATCACAGAACCAAAAAAGAAAGTTCACTTCACTTCGGTTCAGTTCACTTCCTTTTTTAGTTCCATGATATAGTGCTAAAAGTTAATTGAAATTCCCAATAACTACATATTTTTTATCTTTAATTCCTTCATCGATCAGTTAGGGAACCTACTTGTTTCACGACAAGACGAAACAATATGTAATGAATTATTATTAAGTACTCACTCAGTGATAAAGAGCCAAACATAGGCTACACAGACACTTTAGAAAACACTTTTGTTAACACTTTTATTTCACTTCACTACGTGTACACGACAAGCCCATTAAGTCCGGCAGCCGATTGCTCAAAATGTGAACTCCGCGATATTTCCCCGTTAGATGGCAGTGGTCTCGAACTCTATCATCAAATAACAATTGATTGCAAAGATAACATAACTTTGCTGCACAGAACGACTTAGATTCCTCAGAAGTCAATTTTTTTATCGGTACTGTATTTTTATAGATTTGAAATATTTTAAATATATCTTCTTTGAGGTGTTCAATAAATTTCTCTACACAGTCTTTACCCCGATAAGACACAAACCGATTGAATGTAGCATCGTATGAACATACAACATAATAAGCAAATGCAGCCGGGATATGTTTTTGGAATGTCTTCGTACAAGATGAACTAGGGCCGTCCGAACTGGTCTGCAGTAACGATTCAAAATCAGCATAAATTACGAAAGGCATGTCTTGCATTCTTTCATAATTTTTAAATTGAATAAGCGTGCCGCGCTTCGGTAAAATAGTTGCGACACCACCGCAAACATGTGTATCAAGCTTAGATTCATTTTCAAAAAATATCATACAATCGTCACAGAAAAATATTTTGCTATGGTGTTTTGTTAGTTGCGATCTCAACAAACGATCTAAGTTTTTTATTAAACAATAATGTGTAAGACGTTCCTTTTCTATATACAACAGATTGATGTGAGTCTTTTTTTTGTTCTGAGAGCGATATATGGGACCGACAATATTGGTTTTATTTTTAAGACCATACACGTTAATACTTATACTAGGATTATTTCTTTCAAATGTCTTTATGTCAGTAAAATTTACAGGAAATGACATATTCTTGATATTAAGCACGCTCTTAAAATGGGGATAAGACGAAATTCGGTGCGCATTTCTTTCAGCTGGGAATAATGCTGCCATTATACTCCACAAAAAGCAAAATTGATCTTTATTCTGAATGTTGATACAAGCCCGTTTAAGTTTCAAAGCTTTTGGTAAATCGATAAATTGAGATGCTCTTAGAGGATTATACTTATTGATATTGATTTCTAAGTGTAAATTACGTAAAAACAACCAACCACTATCACGCTCTTGAAATTCGTCAATTTTACATGAAATGATACTAAGTATTTGAGAAAAAATTTCGTTAAAATCAAAATCTTTGTGTATGACAATGTTTTCAGTAGAAAAAGACTTTATGTCACAATTGTCTGAACCATTACTTCTAAGATAAAATTCAGCAAATAATTCAAAGTTGACTTTGATACTATCAAAAGATAACTGGCGCGCTTGTAACAGCTGAAGAACGCGCGAGCGCAGGCCGCGCAAGTACTCAGCCGGCGCCTTCGCGTCCGCGCCGCTGTTGGTATCGCGAACTCGATACGACGCGATTCGATTACGGAATGCACTACAAACTTTTTCAATGCCATCACTCAATTCGATAGCAGAGTTATTTTTATGTAAGTTACTTTTTAAGTGAGCAGAAAAAGCATTACTTTTTACAGAAACATCGCAAACTGTGCAAAATATTGACCTATTCGTCATTTTAGATCATAAAAAGACTGGACACTGTAAGAATAAAAAATAGTTTAATTAAAAAGCTTATATTATTTGAGAACTTAAAAGTAAAACATTCTATTTATTTTTTCTTATCTACAAAGAATGTTCCCTCTTCTAAAAATTTCCCACGTGCTCGTTGGATAAATTGACGCAGGAAGTCCAATTCATCAGCTCCTGAATCTGTCTGGTACTTTAGTGACAAGACAGATTGTTGCCAACGATCTCTGGGTTCTACGCACTTGATCTCCTTGGTGTTGTAGAGCCGCAGCTCAACAAACAGGTCGCCCGACAGCTTGGCGGTGCGGCGCAGGCACCCGTCGGCCACGCGGCGCGTCAGCACGGACTGCAGGAGACACTGTAAGAATAAAAAATAGTTTAATTAAAAAGCTTTTATTATTTGAGGACTTAAAAGTAAAACATTCTATTTATTTTTTCTTATCTACAAAGAATGTTCCCTCTTCTAAAAATTTCCCACGTGCTCGTTGGATAAATTGACGCAGGAAGTCCAATTCATCAGCTCCTGAATCTGTCTGGTACTTTAGTGACAAGACAGATTGTTGCCAACGATCTCTGGGTTCTACGCACTTGATCTCCTTGGTGTTGTAGAGCCGCAGCTCAACAAACAGGTCGCCCGACAGCTTGGCGGTGCGGCGCAGGCACCCGTCGGCCACGCGGCGCGTCAGCACGGACTGCAGGACGTTCCCCGGCTTGCGCGCGCGGCTGGCTTCGATCTCCTCAGCCTCGTCGCCCAAGTTCAGGTTCCACCCAGCAGCAGCAGGTCGGCCTCGCGGCTCCGCGCTGGGGCGTGAGGCTGTCTTGCGTCTCGATGTTGACTTTTTTAACACTTTATTTGTCCTGTAATCGAAAAATATATGTTTAATAAACTATGAATGTAAATAAAAATTTTATTACAGCATTCTTAGGAATGGAGTTACATCAACATAAAAACTATTGTTTTTAAACAATAATACTTTAATGGAAAATTCTATTATGCTGTTCTTCAAGATTTTAATGTAAAATATTTAGTTCTCAGGATCTATAAGTTAATTATTCACTTAGATAAATTTACGATTCCTTGGAGGTAAAGCAAGACCCTTATACAAAGACGCTGAAAGATTAACAACAACTTACGTTTTATTCGATTCCTCGTCGTCTGACTCGTACACTGCTTTGGTGTCTCGTACAACCTTCTTGGTCAACTTCCGAGGTCGCTGGTCTGATCTGTAAATATTAATAAATTGTTATTATATTTAAAACTTACATTCTTAGTTGTCATTTGAACGTGGGTAAGAAGACTAAAAATAGACGTTACATACGATCATTGAAACTTACTGTTTATTGGATCCCTCCTCGTCGGACTCGAACAACTGCCTCTTACCAGCTTTCTGCGGTCGTTGGTATGGCCTGTGGGAGACAAAGAAATATATTTTGTTACTTATTAATCAAACAATAATGCTTTAAAAATTACATTACGAGTGCAATTTTATATGTCGTGGTCACTGCGGTTATAATAAATTAGATTGAAATAACATCAGGCAAAAATTATTAACTGATGTCAAATAGTAGTGAAGATAAAAAATATCTTACCGCCGGTTGGTATTTGTCTCGTCTTCAGAATCAAAGTCCTCGCTTTTGTTGTTTTTCAACGACTTAGCGACAGACGTGGAGTTGTAGTATTCAATGTCCGACCTGAAAATATATTTAAGTCTGTTAATTAGAGGAACATTATTAAAAAATAATATACATACAGTCAGATAAAATAATTAATTTACAAGACTTACGCACATGATTTATACGCAGAGTATACTCGGTCACGGGAACTGAATAGCAGCACTTCAACGGTGATAGTCACAATGGAGCAGCACGGAAGATATGATATTTTTTTGATTTGGGGATCGCAATTTATTGTAAACAATTGCATGCTAAGCAAATGAGGTGCTCAACCTTTTCATTGTAAAATTTAAACAAAGAATGAAATAAAATTTAAAATATATATATGACTAAAATAAATTAAACCCCTCTTCTTGAAGTATATGATCTCAAGACAATGAAAGTCTCATTGCGATGTATATTTAAAAAAAAGTAGAGAACCTTTTCCTTTTTTGAAAGTAACTTATACATCGTGAAAATGTTTAACATCACTGACGAATGTTTTCCGATAATCATCAATTACGAAAATGAACTATAATTTAATTTGTGAAAAACAAATGTATCATTTTACAATGTACGTCCGGTTAGGTTGTATACAATCAACATAAACATTATGATCACAGTTTTCTATATTTGTATGGTATATAAAAGATGATTATTATTTATAGCTTTTAATTACAAAAATCGATCAAATTATTCCTGGATATGTCAAAAACAATTGTGCATAGGTACTGTATAAGTAACTATATCCGCGTCTACATCATCCTAATAATAAAATGTTCTGAATGCTTACTCGGGTATTTTCATACCAATTTTATTTATATATTCTGTCGTTTTAAATTGTATTCTAATGATGTTTTATTAAAAGTATACCTAACGTATCATCGTGTATTTTAGAATGGAATTCATATTTTGTATATTCTATATTGCATACAGAACCAAACGATTTATTACAAATTATTTAAACAAACACATCAAAGTAACTTTATAGATCATGCAATACAGGGTTAGGAAAGGCAACTGCTGGTTGAATAGATATTAATAGCACATAAAAATATGATAATTATTCTTTAAAACTAATTATAAACATCTCTTTATAACTCATCCAAAAAAAGAGTACCAAAAGTGATGATAATGATATTCTCTACTAAGTCTAAAAATAATAAACTAATAACGTCGATGACTGTACTTTTACTGCAAACTGATGTTTAAGCATTAATGTTTAGCCTTAAGCATAAAACACATTCAGCACTGCTTCTACAATGTTGCGCAATTATGTATTTTTTAAATGATCCCTATATTATTGCAATAAGAATTAGAATAGTATTTTACATTTAAAGCAATACAAAATCATGTAATGATACACCGTCATTGAATGTTAGGGTACCCTAATGAATCTTATTGAAATGCATTTTTACTACTTATGACAATATCTGAGGATATTAATTTATTTATTACTCGCAAGGGTTTTTCAGACACTACTTACAAAATACATATTTGTCCGCACCTAAATTATAAACATTAAATACAGATTTATATTTGGTTATATCACAGGTACCATTAAAAATAATTATTTAACATCAAATCTACAACAAAATTTTAGATTCATTCCGTCGTAAGTATATAATGAAAAATAATCTCTTCATTATTAGACACATGGTAACATAAAACTTGACGTACGCATAATATATCGATTTATCTGCTGATGAATGAAAGAATTAAATTAATATGTAATATTTAAATTTGAAAATTCGAAATCATTTATTTTGCCCCCGCGAATAACTTAGACAAATTATAAATGTTAAAATACCGAACAAAAATGTCTACGGAACCATGTTATGATGCGATCGTAATTAACGTAATTGCTGACTACGAAAATTATACATGCAACGGAAGGTGAGGCGATATTCAATTCATTATTTTAGTGTCCGTAGCGGGCTCTGGACTGTCTGGTGAAGGTTGAAATCCTAGGTGCAAATATTTGTGGTTTGATTGGGTTGAACAGCACTAAGTGGATTCCAAATCTGAACGGAGTAAAGAACATTGTTACGACCAAACGGGCTAGAATATGACATCTTCTATTCTAGGTGCCAATTTCTCGAAACAAGTACGATATGGGACCGCATGGTTATCAAAACTGAACGGAGTAAAAAATATAGGTACGACCAATCGGGCTAGAATTCATATTCTAGGTGCCAATTTTTTGAAACAAGTAAGATTAATGTCGCTCAGTAAACCCAAAATAATTGCAAATATTATGTACGACCAATCGGGCTAGGATAAAACTTTGAGCAATCGGCTGCCGGACTTAATGGGCTTGTCGTGTACACGTAGTGAAGTGAAATAAAAGTGTTAACAAAAGTGTTTACTAAAGTGTCTGTGTAGCCTATGTTTGGCTCTTTATCACTGAGTGAGTACTTAATAATAATTCATTACATATTGTTTCGTCTTGTCGTGAAACAAGTAGGTTCCCTAACTGATCGATGAAGGAATTAAAGATAAAAAATATGTAGTTATTGGGAATTTCAATTAACTTTTAGCACTATATCATGGAACTAAAAAAGGAAGTGAACTGAACTGAAGTGAACTTTCTTTTTTGGTTCTGTGATATAGGGATAAAAGTGAAGTGAAATGCCCAATAACTACCTACTTCTCGGGTCTCTGATCGGGTGGCTATTGTACGTTTTGGGTCACGCTCGTTTGGGTGGGCTACGAGATTTTTTTTTTAATTTTTTTATGTATTTTTTATAATTAATTTACCACCTTACCTGGCACCTTAAGTGGGGCGTTGGGAGAATATGCCAATGGGATTTGTATGAAGAAATAACAAGCAGAGTTATATTTGCAAACTATTTTATTACTAAATCAATTCTGAAAAATCTGTAAATTGTCCATATACTAATTGAAACTGGACTGCATTTGGATTATTATTAAAACCTCCCCAGCTCTTATCGCTGAAAAAAACAGCTCCAGGTGGTCCTGACTGATTTTAGTACAGAGGGATATAATGTCAGCAAGTGTCTCCTTTATCAAGTGATTGTAAAGTCCCAGTGCACTTTTCATATTAATAATAAGTCCAAATAAATCCAGTTTTCCTTCGCGAATTTATTAATAACTCTCCATTCGAAAGTTTTAATTTTTAAATCTTATAGTCGAAACGGATTGATTTGCCGTGAATATGTTGTTTTATCCCATGTTTTCCAAAATATGGTACTATTGACTCATCAATTGATAAATGTTTGTCTCCAGGAAAATACTTCAACCATCTTTCATTCATCATATTCCACAGAGGACGTATTTTGTCAAATTTATTATCAGGAGGAAGACAACTATTATTACAAGTATGAAAATAACGCAGTTCTTCAAATCGATTACGAGTCATGCATGAAGCAACTCCTGGATGATGAGTATCAATACTCTGACCCCAGTACAATCTGTATCGTGAAATGCTATTGTAATCTGACAAAATCTTTTATATATACCATACAATATTTACTACCCACAAAATTTTTAATTTCTTCAATCATAATCCGAAAATTCACTTGACCCTCCGCTATTGCATTTTTTTCTGTACTAGAGCGTAACAATTCGTAAATATCATTATCGAAAAACATCGCAAAGAATTGTATCGGATTATCTTTATCTAAAACGAAATTTGGCACAATTTACTGCCTTTCAGCCTTTGCAGTTATATCTTTTTGTCTCCATTACCTACTCATGACTATTTTAGTTTTCTTCGCAAGCGGTTCTTCAGATTGTAACGTCTATACTATTAGAACATTCTGGAAATTTCTCGGAACTTGCAATTATATGTAAAGTTTTAATCTTCTAACGTCTATACTATTAGAATGTTCTAGAATTTGTTCAGGTCTTGCAATTATAAGTAAATTGTTATCTTTTAATGCAAATCTGCCCATCTGCTAGTTTTCAAGCTACGCTCATCCAATCTACGCATCTGCATTTCTATAATAAATCGTGTCATGCATGTATAGAGTTCAAGAGATGGGAATATTGAACACCTCTAGATAGTCGGCACAGATAGCCCTAGGAAAGTGCTCGCTACACCCAACTTGTATGTAAAAAATGCAAACAAATGTTATAGTGTATTCTAGTCTACTTTGGCTTGACAAAGTAAAAAAAAGTTCAAAAGTGACAAATGCTGTTTAAATTTTCGATTGGGGCGGCTAGTGTCGGTGGCAGAATAGTTAAGACGTCAACATTGAAGAAGCTAAAAAATTTTATTTGCATTAGAAAATACATATTTATTTTTAATTTAATATTTCGTCAATGCCCCATTGGCAGCTATGACAGCGTCGCACCTAGCTCGCAACGAGCGCACAAGGACTTCACACAAGTCTGAGCCTCGGAGTGAATCCCAAACTCGGTTGCAATGTGCAATTAAATTATCTCTGGACCTTTCATTTTGTGTGTCCCACCGCTGAACCATCAATCCCCAAAGATTTTCAATAGAGTTTAGATCTGGAGATCGGGAGGGCCATCGCACCGTTCGAATGTCCGGCTGAGCTTCAAGCCACCCTTGCACCACACGCGCGGTATGAATAGGGCAGTTATCATGAATAAATATAAATTCCGGAACTTCTGTCCCCGGATACACCACACGCACAGTAGGGACCATTGTCTCCTGGAGAAGCTCGAGGTTAGAGTCGAGTCGTTCGTGAACTAGTCCACTTCGCAATTATATCTCCTTCACTCATTCATTCTGGTCCCAACTAGTTCATTTATTTATTTATTATTAGGACACCAGCAGTGCATGCATTAACACATATTATTAAAAAAATACAGAGTTGGTATAAATAATTTCATTTACTTCATTAGTTCCCAAAACACTTCTTTCACTGAAGGAGAGTAAAGCGAACGGATAGATTACAAACATAGCGTGCGAGAGCGAGACAGTTGATTGGCTTGGCATCCTGTGGGTCAATTCCACTAACAAAATGAACCGAACCATGCCGCTTATCCAATCCGAACGCTAGAATATCACGTCATCTAACAATCTATGCAATTCTATTGGTTAAAAGTAATGGTTCAGCTGTGATTTGTTTGTGGAATACAGGAACTAGAATCACCGGCCGGTCGGAGTCTACCTGCACACAATTTCATGTCTTATAGCGCAAACATTATGTTTAGTTTTACTTGAATAATTAGTTGAAGGAATAATTTGTTTATGAATAATTTCATATTCTTTGCTTAAGTTCTAGTCTGCATGTGCATAATATATACGAGTGTGGCGTATACTAATCTAAATTCGTATGTAATATCTGAAAAATAGTGTAAACATTTTAAGTTTTTAGTAACTTTTAATTACTCCTGCATTATGTATCATACATGTGTTTAGTTATGCAGTTAAATTGACATAACGTCTCATACCTACTTAAAAGAACTACGATACAGATGGACTAATTGAACTATACGAATTAAGTGACGTAAATGAACTAAGCGATAAGGTGACTCAAATGGACCACTGAAGTACTGAGCCATGTGAACAAGAAGAACTAAATTAACTAAATGAGTGATATACTTCATCTAGTCCAGTTGAAGTATATCATTCTTTACACTTCAGTGAACTATTTTGCGCACCTCTACTCGAGGTAGGACTGACCAGTAGCCCTCCCGGATATTTCGACCAGCTCTCCGGGTCCAGCGGCACTCATCCATCCCCACATATTTGCACAGATTCTGCCCAAATTATTGTTTGGGTTCACATTACGAGGCTCAAAACGTGTATTGTCTAAGCGCCATAAATGCCGACGACCTATTTGGTTAGATTTAAAACTTTTTTCATCGGCAAATATAGCATGTGAAAAATTGAAGTCCCTATAACTCTCGAGCGAACCGGTTCTCGCTATCTTATTTTCTTCGCTTAGAATAATTTTTCTAGCAGGTTTTCTGTGATGTAGCCCAGCGCGATGAAGTGCTCTCCTTACAGTCCTCAAGCTGCAGTCAAATTGCTGGGCGAAGACACTTGTGGGCGTGAATGGCTCCACTGCATATGTGTTGAGTTGACCATTTCTTGAGCTTGTTGAGCATTAATTAAATATGGATGTGCCGAGCGTGGTCGATCGTTAAAATCACCCTCCTCTTCGATTCGACGAACCCAAAGACGAACTGATCGTCTCTGAAAAACAAAAAAAAAACTGTTTAAATACCTAGGTTTTAGTAATACTTAAACTTATTAATTTAACTTATAAAATAGGTATAGGTCTTTGTAATAGAATCAATAAAATCATATTAAAGTTACCTATCTTTTAAAACTCCAACTTAAAAATCGAATCGCCTATGTCAAAGGAGCGCATCATTTTCCTTGAATTGCATATTATAACGCCCCGCACTTATAGAATGAATTAAATTCTTAAGACGTAGTGGTAAGAGTGAAGTTTACTTAATAATAATAATAATAATAATAAACTTTATTGAAAATAAACATTACAATTAGGAGCACAATTACTTAATTACTAGTTTTACCATTACCAATTATTGCGATCACTATCGCTAAACTAGGTTTCGCACACATTGGAACGGTATGACACGTGCCGAAAGCGGCAAGCGGCGTCTTTTAATAATAAGATCAATGAGAACCGCCCGCGGTAATTTTTAAAGAATTAGCAGTGTATTATATAATTTAAGTATTAAGAGTAAGGAAGTCTGTGCTTAATAAAATAAGATTCTACTCATGAATACAAACACTATTATTTTGGGACCGACTTTTAACTGGACAAAAAATCCATACATATTGACTGCGTAGATATTGACTATTTGTATATGAAACGGTTTCAATTTCAAAACGCCACTTGACCGCTAAGTACTAATAGCTACTCGTAGAAGTATATCTATACGTTAAATAAAAAAAGTAAATATATTTTACTTAATACCCAGGTATTGATAAAAAAATTGGTTCCAAATTGTTAAGATGATTGCAGTATTTTAACTTACATTGAAACAACAACTTTTTCGAATCTCACTAAAAGAAATGAAACAAAGAATCTTCTAATTTGCAGTAATAAGGACAATCCACTCGCTCCAATCACATGAAAGATTCCCTCCTTTGGGATATTGTCTACCCCTTCTCTAACGCCATTAAACCCAATGTTAAAAGCATTTTATTTCATATTAAGGCAACTTACCATCATGAAGAACGTGAATATTTTGAAAACGCGATGTATCTTCTCTTAATTTTTTTTTTGCTGTCTTGAAAGTAGTCCCCTGGTCGCACACTAATCCCAAGAGCATCAAGCCTGTATTTACGCTTGTGTAACATTTTTTTCAAAATATCCTGGAGAGCAGGTGCAGACACAGCTTCTTCAGAAAAGTAATATGCAATGGTTTGACGCCAGGGTGAGCATATACCCCGTAACATAAATACAAGCGCATGGTCACAGAATTTCTGTTGCCTCTCATCTGCAACATCCACAAATCCATTGATGAGGTCTTCCTTTTCATTAAAATTCATATGAGGTGTCAGTGCTACCTCATCAAATACTATAGTACAAAGTTTTCTTTTGATATCCCAATTTTTAGTTTTATTATCAATGAATGCAAAAATTTGAGGATTGATCCCCGGCTTGACTGAAAGTTTTTCAGAGACTCGGTGTAAGATCCTTTTACTAGGCAAAGCAAACATGTTCTCAAGCAATTTGTATTCTTTAGGGCTTTGCTTCATCATTAGCAATGCCATTAATTTTTCCTTCAAAGTGAACCTTCTGGCCATTTTGTTTTTTCTACATTCTCTTAACTGCATCATCAAAAATGTATGTGCTTGCTTACTAAGGTGGTAGAAATTTTCAAATAGTTTTTTGTCATTGGCATGAGTTAAAGCTTGTGCCAATCTATCGGAGCCTGTAAGACCCAAACTCTTTGTTATAAATTTTTTATAAATTGTCTTTGTTGAGAGTTCGATATTATTTTTGCTGAACCTGAAAAACAAATTTAGAAATTTGATTCTATAAACCCTTCACTACAAAAAAAAAACAGTTTTAATTAGATAATGAAAATATTTCATAGAGATAAATGTATTTTTTTAGAAAGTAATATTTGATCACAGATATACTTGTTTCAAAATAGAATGTTTAATTTTTTTCTAATATTTCATAAAGGTTACCTCTGACTGGTCTTGTCTGGACTCAGATTTGATACTGATGGTATATCAACAGAGACAGGCTGTAGTTCTGCATATAGATCTGGTGTGTACTCTTGCACTAAAAAACCATGATAAGAAATTATTCTTAATAAACTGACTGAAAATAACAAATAATGCCTATCATCAAGAAGTATTACTTCTAATCAACTATCTATTCAGTAGATCACTCGAAACGCGATATTATCAATATGGACATAGGCCAAAGTAACTTGAATATGAATTTTCATTTATTTGTGTAATTTCATCTAGAGACAATGATTTTAAAATTGCCTCACACAGGGATTTTTTTCCTGTGATGTGAGTGCAGTCACAAACATAGAATCTGACATGAACAAACATCCAGACCAGAACAAATTGTTGTAGGTAATACCAAATAATTGACCCTTGCGGAAATCGAACCCGCGGCACATTGTGTAGTAGCCGAAATCGCTGCACCAAAAGTATCGTCACTCGATTCATTTATGGTGCTGTACACGGATCTGGTGTATACTCTTGCACTAAAAAATCATGATAAGGAATTATTCTTAATAAATTAACAAATCATGCCTATCACACTACCAGTCAGGAAGTATTACTTGTAATCTTTGATCATATATTTATAACCAATAATATCTTCAATTCAATATGTATACCTGTCCTCCTTGCTGCAAGAGTTTCACCAGTATCACTTTCATAAACTTGCTTCCCGCAATAATTATGTTCATTCATGGCTAAAAGAGAATAAATAAAAAATTAATTATTAAATAAAAAAAGATTGTTCCTCTCAGCATCTATAATAATAAATAATTAGGCTTATTATTATTGTCATTTAAGATTATATCTATATTGTAAGATTATTTCTATTTGTGGTAATAAATGATAAGGGCTGACATTGATTTTTCATTGAGATTACAAAAACATTATTGTGATTCTAAGTATGGTTGGAAGGAAGTGATACCATACACACCTGTCTTGCTAATCACTAAAGTAGTTTCATCAACATGGTCCACATCCAGTTTTTTAGAGTAATTATGTTCAGACATAGTGTTGATAAAATCAAACTCACAAGTTTTTATAAATCTATTTACTATATATTTGTAGGTACATATTAATTAATTAGCAAAGGTGATACCCCTTCCATGTAGTCGTGATCGTGAAGTGCCGCGCTAGTGCTTGGCATTGGTTGATTTTGATCATCATCACCCTTATCATCATCACTAGAACTGCTGACGACATCTGAATCACTGTCGGATCAATTTATTAGTAATAATAAATTGATCCGTTACCAAATCAACTACTCGATCGCTTTTTATATATTCTGCTTCAATCTTTTTCGTTTTTTCGATTAATTTCTGCCATTCATTTTCGCCCATTGCTGCCACCTTTTCCGAAACTAGGGTCTTCACTTTTTCGAAATTCCATGACACATTTTTACTGCTGACATAACCTTTAATGGCTGCCCAAGCCATCTCAATTGGATTAAGGTCTGGGTGATAAAGTGGTAAACGCTACAGAACAGTATGATTGTGATCACCTAATATTTTATCAATACTGAAAGTTTTATGTTGTTCTTTATATTGTTTTATCAATTTATATAATTGAGGTTTATACATGGCTTCTTTAAATTCAACACCTTTTTCTTTAAGCCACCGCTGTATGTCCGTTTTTTTCGAATTGGCTGTTCAGACTGTTTTATTATGGTACGAAGCATTATCTATGACTACCACGGAATTTGGTGGCAGATTGGGAAGCAATTAGCAGCGTAACCATTTTTCATAATTTTCGAAATTCATGTTATCATGATAATCACCAGTTTTTGTACCTGCTTTAAATAAAAGAAGTGCATTTGGAATAAATCCAGCTTCTGATCTTGCGTGTACAATGACTAGTCACTGGCCTTTAGAAATAGGTTTCTTCAAACCTTTGGTAGACCCATCTGCCCAAGACTTTGAACTAGCATGAGATGAATCCACATACGACTCATCGGTGTACACAATATGTCTACCTTCTTCTCTGTACTTTAAAAGCCTTTGCAGATATTCTATTCGGAGTAACCGAATATTGGTTTTTTCTATTAACAGTTTCCTATTGTTTTCGGTTCTTTTCCAACGAAAACCAAGTTCTTTTAAAATTTGCCGTAAACTTCGCTCCGATCCATTAAAATTTATATCTTCTTTTAATTTTTTTCTTAGTCTTTTCACCATTGGAAGTTCATTATTAGTCACATGGTAATTGTAAATGCATCAGTTAATTACAGATTTATCGAACGAATCTAATCCTGTTACCCTTTTTTTCCCCGTCCGTTTTTTACCCGGGGTCCTAAAAACATGAAGCAACTCTGAATTATTATTTTCTTTAACTGAACGCCGAACAGTATTCACAGATGTTTTGGTTGGTTCGGCAGTGCGTTTTACAACTTCCATTACGCTGTTGCACTCCTTTTTCATATAAGAGTATAGTCAAAAACCATTTTCCTGGTTTGTCTTCTTAACGTAGGATTGGGCATCGTCACACGTAAAACAGTAAAATTATCAACAACAGAAAAAATAACTATAGGAATAACGAAAACAAAATAATAACAAATCATAGCAAAAAAAAAAACAAAAATAACGAAAAACTTAACAGAGAGAAATATTCTCTTGCACTCAAGTGTACAAAGAAGGCTAGCGGGACGTAGACACAGTGCGGAGGGCAGGGGTCGACTAGCTGACGTTTAGCTGACCAATGGCGCGGGTCAAGCGACGCGGGCGCCCCTCCGGCCCCCTCCCTCACCACCAAGGAGATCCGAAATTTGTGTTCTGCGCATCTTCTTACGCCATTATTTAAGATGTTAGCCGGCAACTGTACCAAGATGGCGTCATAAAATGGCGGAAGGCGATAGCAGCGCTTCGCGAGTAAAATGTGTAACTAGCTGTCATACCCCTGGAAAGAAGGCATTGACAAATAACTGCAGCATACTATAGAAAATTCAGCCATAGACTAAAGAATGAAACATAGACACCTGGACCTAATGGGGAAGACCACTGTCAATTAGTTTATTGTAGAGGGCTCCAAATGTTAGTTACAAAATAGCTGTCAAACTTCATACAAAAAATTTTAAATATTGCAATTTTTCAATTTTAATAAAAAATGGGTCGGTGTGTCACTGTTGGATGCGAAGAAATGGGTACCCATAAGTTCCCTTTTAATCCCAACCTAAGAAGAAAATGGGAAAGAGCTTTGAAAAGATTGAATTTTAAAGGGGTGTCAATTAAATGGTTAGCATAGTATTGTTATTTCTGTGAGCAGAAAAATATAATCGGTGAGCAGAAATAGCTAATTGGTCAGCAACTCATGGTCAGCAAACATTTCAAAATCAATCAGCAATTTATGTCATTCTGGATGGCTGTAATTATTTTTGTACAGCATATTAATTATATAAGCTGCAATCAGCTGCTCATGTTTAATAAAATTTTGGTAAGCACTCAGAGTGTAAGCAAAAAAATGCATTTTGTGCTGCATATAAGAGTAGCAAAAATACTTTATTTGTCATGCGCAAAATGGGCGCATTCCTTACAAAGATTATTTAATTTATTTACTCTCTGAGTGGATGTGTTTTTTTGGGTATTTATTATTTATAGAAGTGTAAATTAATAAAAGATTTTTTTATTATTATAAAATATAATTGTAACTTCTTATACAATGCAACTTCTTATACAATGTGTTAAAATTAAATATAAACAAAATGTTTCATTCTTATAATTATAAACGAGATCAAATCAAAAAGTTATCAAACGATTAGGAAGGTTCTTGAAATCAGCGTATTATTATTATTAGCTTAATAATTTTATTGTATTATCAATGCCCGTTTAGCTTTTGACGGACGGCCACGTTTTCTTTTTTCCCCTATGGGAATATTTTTAGCTTCAAGCGGAGGAACCACATACTTTAGGCGAATCGCCAAACCAATCAAGTGCTTGCATATATATAAATTAAAAAAAGCTGGACAGTCACATCTCCCTTTTATCCAATCGTTTCTTTCAATTGGCAAAGTGACAAGCCACTTGCTGAAATTTTGTTTCTTGAAATCGTCAAAACTTTCCCATTGTGCGTCGAAAACTTCACAATTAGTTGCTTGAGCAGCAGGAATTTGGTAATAATTGTATTTGTCGTCTTTACGTAGCAGGGTCACCATTTTTGGTTTTTTTGCCCACTGGTAAGCTTCAGTCCAGTGCTTCGTAGTTAAAGAGGGTACGTTGGCAATGTGATTGTCTTCTGGGTTAGTAATATATTTATTAGACCACTGGTTTACCATTTCTTTTGCAACCACCAAAAACCTGGACAAAGGGAAGCGTTCTCGGAGTGTATTGCTATCCTTTATTACTCTGTTAAAAGACTCCAAAGCGTTATTGGTTGATGGAGAGTTGGGAGCCGCTCCCAGGAACCAATTGCGGTTTTGTGTTAACCACTGTGCTCTGAAATACGTGACAAATTCAATCTGATCTTTATATTTTTGCAGAAATGCTTCGGAAGCTGCGTCAAATATATTCTTATCTGTAATAGAATGCAATGAATCAACATCATTTAAGATATTATCACGCAGCACCTTGTTCTTAATCCTTTCTATCCTCTCTTGAATTTTTCTTTTTGCGTGTGCCCAGCACATCCGAACTACGACATGTTCTCCAAAAACTTCTAGAAATGCATTTTGTATGCTTTTAGCAGCATCACAAACCAATACTTTTGGATTCCAAGAACTTTCAAAAATTTCTTGTATTTTGTCCTTAAGTCCTTGGAACATCAATTTGAAATCTTCTTTTTTTTCATTACTTGAAACCGTTACACATAGAGGGTGGAATTTGCGGTTTTGGTCCGTGGTTCCACAGACCAATACAGGAAAACCCTGCCAGATGAGCTTGTACGTGGCATCTGCATGAACGACGCTGGCATCTTTGGAAATTTCAATTAAATATTTAGTAGACATAACAAACCGAAAAATGGGATTTTGTTCATCACTGTCATCAATTCGGTAACAAAGCACAAAAACTTCATGCGGATCCAAAGGAAGACTTGAGTGTGAATGAATCCAAGCTTCAAGCTCTCCTAAACTTATGGTAGATTGGCCGTATATAGTACGACGACGATCACTCAGATAATTTCTTAACTGAGACATTTTAGGAACTTTGATATTTTTTATTTTTAATAGACTTTCCATTATAGCTTTTGGTTTCATTTTTAAATCAAATAATCGATTAATTTCGTTCTTCACGGTGTCACTCAAACCGTACGACGAGGTAAACTCCTTCTTTTCATCATGGTCATGATCAGCATTTGTTTTGAACATTAACACTGAATCTGAGGTGCTTTCGAATAACAAATACATTCTTGTAGAGCACTGTGGACCACGACGTTTCAATTTATTGCACCTATAGTATGTCTTTTTTCCTTCCTCTGTTTGATGACAATAATTTTTGGACCAAGTACGTTCAGCTTTCACGAATGTTTTGGCTTGTTCGAAGTTATCAAACTTTTGAACTAACTTCCAGTCCAAAGACAGTTTTGGTTTCTTCTTAGCCACCAGCACCGATTCTTCACTGTCAGTGCAGCATTTCGAATCCGATTCGTAGTCGGGAACTAGTTGTATTCCTTCTTCAATAAAAGTATTATCCATTTTACTAGGAAATCACAAAAACCACACAAATCTCTTTAAAACACGTTGTTACCACTGCAATTTGACTGTTAATAATCGCCGCATAATCATCGAATGACAATACTCGCACGCGATTGGTTGCTCGTGTCACGCGCCTGCTATTGCTCCGCCCACTTTTAACGTACATTGCCGCTTTTTCAACAAAAACGCAATCCAAGTAGTTATTTTGCTCACCATGTTTTAAATATGCATACCAATCAAATATACTGCTTATAGACATGTTTTTCTGCCGCTCAATCATGAAATCTTGCCGCTCAAGTAGTTATTTTGCGGACTGAATGTTTATTATGCAGACTCATGTTATTGTTGGCTGCCTATGTATGATTTAATTTTTGACCATTATCAAAATTAGTTGCGGAACAAGAATTGCTGCCTGTTTTTTTTTTATTGCAAACAAAATCTTTGTATGCTGACCAAATTATTTAAATGCTGCTTTTGGGTGGCTCGCCAAATTTTATAATTGCTGACCAATGTAATTACTTCTCATTTTAAAGCAACTGATTTTGAAACTATCTCTAAAGAAACCGGTGCATATAATTTAACAATACTCGTAGTTAATATGGTTATACATTCGCAATAGTGGACGCCTTGTGACTTAAATTATGGCGATTGATAGTGAAGCTGGCATAAATATTTTATCACTATTTCCTTATTGTTTAAGGTTTTCCACTTCAACGAAAAGTTTTGAAAAAATCTGCAGTACCAACAGTCTTTTCTTGGAACAGTACGTCTAGTCCTAATACTTCTTCACGAGCTGAACGGTTTGAAAGAAGAAATACTAAGCGTTGTTTAATACCAAACACTATGACTTCAAGAGAAATAGATGAGTCTCTACATAGCAATATAACTATTCTTCCAACTGATCAAGCCTATGCTCACGAGGTTGAAATTTCTAACATTAATGTTGAAAGTACAGACATTGTTCATTCTCCAGGACCCAGTAAAAATGTCCTTAAATCAACACAAACATCAACATTTTGCAGGATATTTGTGCTTGACGATTTATGTATAGATAATACGGCAATACATTTTTATACTGGTTTAGAAAATAATGATAAATTTAAATTAGTTTTAAGTACTTTGTGCCCTATGGCCTATAATTTAAAATATAAGGGTAGTCAAGTTATTAATATAAGCGTTGAAGACCAATTCTTATTAATGTTAATGAAATTAAGAAGGAACAAATGTGATTATGAGCTATCTTAATTTTTCGGTATTAGCAAAACATTAGTATCAAATATTTTTATAACTTGGCTAAACTTTACTTATGATATGTGGTCTCTCATTGATATTTGGCCTGAAAGCCAGATAGTAGACTATCATATGCCTGCACAGTTTAAAAAAAGCTATGCTAACACAAGAATAATAATAGATGGAACGGAAATCCCAATTACCAAACCTAAACATCCAATATCTCAGCAAGCTATATTCAGTTCTTATAAAAATAAAAATACAATGAAGTTTTTAGTTGGTGCTACACCTGGGGGTTTGTTTAGTTATAGCTCGGAGGGTTATGGTGGCTCTACTTCAGATAGACAAATGATTGAAAGAAGTAATTTACTTGAAAAATGTGAACCAGCAGACAGTTTTATGGCAGATCGAGGATTCAATGTGCAAGACATATTTGCTGCAAAAGGTATCGGCATAAATATTCCAACTTTTTTAAAAGGGAAGTCTCAATTAAGCGGTATAACTGTGAAACGGGACAGACTTTTGGCAAGTCAACGAGTTCACATTGAACGCTTAATAGGTTTAAGTAAGACTTTTAGGATATTAAAATCAGATTTAAATCCTTACTATGTACCACTAGCTTCTAGAATTTTTTTTGTTTGCATAATGCTATGTAATTTTAAGGAAGGTATTGTAAATAAACTAAGAATATGACACATAAAAAAATGGTTTTATTCATAATTTTTATAAATATACTTATTCAAAATAGTTTCCTTATAATAATTATTATAGAAATTAACAAGTACTTGCACCATATTATTGTTACGCCGGTGGCTTAGTAAAACTTCAAAAGTGATTTTCTGTGACTTAGAAACGTTTTCAGCAGGCTGAAACGTCGTTTCAGGCCGTTTCAGAAGTAGCTCTTTCACATACTAAAAAATCTAAATTACACCCAAGTTACAGTAGTTTTCAGGCGCCTGCAACATGATTTCAGTACGTTTCAGGCTACCCTCTATCCAACGCCGCAATAACCTGAAAACCCGTTTTCAGGCGGTTTCAGGACCCCTTATGAGCCATTAAGCCTACTTCAGTAAAAGGACATAAATTTCAATAGGAGTGAAAGAGATAGCAATAGTAGAAAGAGACAGAGATAGAACATTCGAGAAGTATTAGAATGAGAAAACATCATTAGAAAGAGATAGACAAACACAGAATATTCGAGATAGTACGGGAATATTCGAGTATTGTGTATCGAGAATATTCGAGTATCGAGACAGTTATACTCGAAACGTCTCGAACGCGCGACGTATTGGACTACACATTCGAGTGTGTCCGCGAATGTTCTGGCAAGAGTGGCAAGTATCTTAGGGGACTATATAAGGCTGTGTCCGGCCGGCGGGATTATTATTGTTTTGCGATACAGTGCGAACACATCTAAGTGATATTGGAGAACTAAGAAGCGACTTTCAGTGCTTTCAGTGAAGTGATTAGTGACTGTCAGTGTACTAATTAATAAAAGTTCAGTGTTTTGGTAGACCGCCGTTTAATTACTGACCCCAGCTCGTAACATTATTGATAAATTCTTCATTTCTGTTAATAAAAATCACTTTTATGTCTTTAAAAGTATAAATAATTAAATTACAAAATTTTTTCTCAGTTACAAATAATTGTCCCTGAATTTGGTAATAATAAATACAAGTTTGTTTTAGTGATAATTCCCCATTTATTTTACATAAATAAGGCACTGTGCATTCATTTATTAACTGGTTTCTGCTGGCATAGGGACACTTAACTTCAATAATTGTTTCTTCCCCCACCAAGCCATCTGGTGAAGCTCCCAAAAAGGGATACTTATAGGATAAAAATAATCCACAGTTCTTAACTTCAATACCGAATTCCTCCATGTACAGTTTAATAGCTATTGGCTCATTTATTATGCCATGTTTTGTAGCTCGAGAAGAAAAAGATCTTGGCAACAACATTTGTTCTGCAAATGACTTCTGCCGTTGTGCAGAGAGATGACATACTGTGTGGAACTTACTTGCAGTAATGCGGTCTTGCCTTTTTTCATGCCACATTTTATTGTATGACTGCCCTCTTGTCATTCTTTCTATTTCTAAAATTTTTTCTTTTGTTACTTTGCTCAAAAGTAAACTATCTAATAATTTTTCTCGAGGGTCTTCTATATAAATATGATCATTAATAATAGCAAAGGGATTAGCGGGCCCATACCTTTGTTTTAATGGCATTGTACTTGTGGTAGCTGCAACACATATATTTCTTATTTTAGTATTGTATTCTCCTACAGAAATTGTATTCACATCATATGGATGAAATATAATATTTGATAGTCTTCTCTTTGATGGCAACTTTTCTGCTTTTAAAGGAGAAGCAGTAAACATTTTTTCTGGCATATGAAATGTTTGCAACTTTTGGGTACAAGCCACATGTAATATAATGCATTTTTCTCTATGCATTTGCTCTACCCCAAACATCACAACTGCCACATGTTTGCAGTGAGCTTCTTTACCACTTCCTACAGCACATTCACATGTAGATTCTTCAATAATATAACCAGTTTTATTAAGTTTTATTTTAACTTCATACTGAAGCTTTTTCATTGACGCTTTGCATATACCTTTTATAAAGGTATCATCTCCTATAACACATGATCTTAGCACTAGAAGATATCTGCTTTCATACATATTGAAACCATCATCAGTTTTCTTATTGAATCTGAAATACAAAGTCATCAGTATAATATTTAAGGTTTTCTGTGCTGATCTGCAAAACAAATAGTATATCAATACCAGTTCAATTTTACTTTGATCTTAAAATAATTTGTTAAGCATGTATGTATGGTAACCAGTTTTCTACTTACAAAATAATGGAAGTGGCTTCTATTTTTTTACAATAAATTCCTATTGGTATGGATAATGTTTAGGAATAAAGTTGACACTTATGTTTTAGGTTCATATAAGTAGTCATAAAAGTAAATACTGGGGTGTCCCAGAAGTAAAGAGACAAAATGATCTTAAAAATATTTAATAAATTATATGATATAGTATTGATAATATAGTAAAACAAATCTCTATCAATCATAACAACACATCAACACAATCTATATCAAATTTGCTCCAGCGATACCTTTGTATCCTATTTTTCTCATATTAATAGCAGCACGCCTCATGACTACTTTTCCAGATGTAGCAGCTACTCTTTTAGCCAATCTAGTCCATCGGTGTTTAAAAGATGTTAACGTTTGTGGTATATCTGTATACTTTTTATACTCTATTTTACACAGAGCCCAAAACATTTCAATACCTCGAGCTTGAGGAACATTCGGGGCGTTGTTTTGTTTGGTTATGAATTCAACACCTGAAGTCTGTAAATACTGAATAACTTTAGACTCATAATGGCATGAAGCTAAATCCGGCCAAAACAAAACGTCTTCTCTCTGATAATACTTGTCTATGAAAGGTACTAGACGTTGGATAATGCACTCTCTAAGGTAAATCTGGGAGTTCATAGAACCGAGGGTTCGGAAACATTACCATTTTCATCTATAGCTTGCCAAACAAAGTATTTTTTTAAAAACTTGGCGTTTGGTACAATTTTTTCACTATAATTAACAACGTCACGACTGGTAGCGTGGAAATATTGTTTCTCTTCGGAGGGCAGCGCTGACGTGCCCTCTCCTGAGGGTGCGCCAACCATTCCATTCAAGCCGTAGGGCCATTAGGGCCAAGGCTAGGCTGAGTTTAGTCGGTAGGTCTGTGTGGTCGAGCCGCCTCGACAGCATCCAGGAGTCCGACATAATCAACGCATCCCTTCTTGCCTGTTGCGTTGGCATCCATGAGGATTCTCAGCCTCCTCTACTGAGGAAAAAAAAAAAAAACGACTGACAAAATTAGAAAGAAAGGCAAAGATACATAATTTTATTTTTAAAGATTTTGTGTTGCATTTTTTTGTAGATTACTGAGTCATGTCACGTTTGTCCTCTTCATAGAACATTTGCCCTTTACAGCATTTTAGCCATGGACCTCTATTCCAAACAGCAAAATAGATACCATTCCACGTTGCCTTACGAAACATCAATGTGATGAAATAAAAAATTATAGATATAAAATAAATAATAAACAATGCTTACCAAAGTTGAGGTATTCTTTAGTAAGTAATTTTAAATAATTATCAGGGTGGCGGCTATATTTTTTCACTGTCAATTCAAGAATTTTGTTTTTATGCAAGTTTTTAATCAGCTTTTCATTTTTATCAGGATATTTATATTTGAAATCTGACAACAGCATATGAAATCCAGCAGGCTTCTTCAATGCTGGATAGGTCTCTATATGCTTTTGGATACTAAAGTGAGGATCATTAAATCTATCACGCCTTTAGTCTGTAGTTTTCTTCCACTTCTCTTCTACAGCTAACCATGGGTTACATGAATTTGTCAACCGAGTAACATCATTGATAATATCTAAATGAATATTATTATTACACTAAGTCACAGCAATTTTTCTTCATTTGTTATTATAGTATTTAATGAAATAAACAGAAAATAATTTAGTGACCAAACTGAGTCTTGTTACACCAATTCAGTAGTTGTCTTTTTCTTATCTGGTGTTTTTGGGTCTTGTGGGTGTTATATCTTTGTATTCCTTTTTTCTATTGTGTAAGCAATCGTACAATTTACCCTTTGCACACCTCTTTATTTTTAATTTTGTATTATTTATGTATGGCACAAAATAGGTGGAAATATTTTCTTTACTAAAAATGGATTTGATTTGTTCTGCATAGTTTTAGACTATGCAGAACAAATCAAATACACTGCTTCTTCTAACAAAATTTTAATTATTATGTTGCATATTTTCCTACGTCCTGTATTGGATAGTAATCCAGATTCTGAATAAAGTCTAAACAGAGCTCTTCCTTCCAACGTTTGTCTTAGAAGCTCTTTGAGAGGCTAGGAAGTAATGAAAATCAAATTATGAATACTAATGGATTATTATAGAAAAATGAGCTTAGCGTTTCAGTTGTTGCAAAAATGTGTATTGAGACAATTTGATTGTTTCAAGGACAAATGCATACTTAATAAACAAACATGTTACCTATGTCAATTTATAATAATTTAGCGCCAAATAAGAAATCTGTACTTGAAATATTTTCAATAATTTGTATTTTAAATAAGTATCAACTTACAAGATTGTTATTGCTGCAATTACTAATATCAATTATATGAAATGTGCTTATATTATTAATTTCTATGGACTCAAATGCAGTGGTGATGTGGCCTCCTGTTTTTGATTGGCTATATCTTTTATGGTACAGGGTATGGCCCTGTATTTGTCGCTTATGGTATCTACTTCAGTATGACTAACAGATTTGTTAAGTATTGCTACTTAATGACAAAAATTACATTGTCAATATCACCCTGTACCCTTTTCTATTCTTCTCAAACCGATTGTCTATACGTTCATCTAATAAAGTAATTATTTTAAAATAGTATTGTGTTGTAATCGGCTTTATTTATAGTTTTTATTCAATAATAAACTGAAGTGAACTGAATACATCGTTTTCTTCAACAACTACAGGCTGTCCAGTGGCAGATTTCAATGTTTAAACGAACGTGATTTTTGAACGCATCACGATAGAGGGGCGCGGGGGGCGTCGTTAAAAGCGCCTGCGTTGCGGATTTTTTAGTTGCTATGGAACAGTGGAGCGGAGAGCATCGCACTTTTGCCGTCGAGGCATATATATCGAATGGCATTCGTCGATTACGTGATGGACCATCAATCAACCTTATTCAGTCATGGGTAGCAAGATTAAGAGCTACAGGCTCAATAAATAGACCTACACCAGCTGTAGCCACGGACGAAAATATCGAACGTGTCATGATTTCCGTCGCTGAAAATTCATCGTCGATCATCGATATTGGGAATTAAGAAATCGACTATGCAGGTAATTATGCGAAAAAAACTCAAGTTCCTTCCTTTTAAAATCCAAATCGTTCAAGATTTACACGAGTCTGACTTTGAATTAAGAAAAACTTGTGCTGAAATGATGTTGTCCAGATTTCGTACTGCTACTCGGATGGGCAACATATTCTTTAGTGATGAAGCGTGTAATGTTGTTTTTTACACTCAGTTCATGATTGGCATATAAATGCTTAATCCATAATTCCATAACATTAGTACTGAATGTGAGTCGAGGTGTTATTTTTGGTGTTTGGTCCACTGTTACATCATTCAACATCTGACATTCTGTCACTACAATACCACAATCTGTTGACAATGGTGTTACAGGTGGACCTTCTTCCATATCTATGATGGTTACCCTAGCATCTCCAGTAGTGCTGCCACCACCATTACCACAACCATCACCAATGTCCACATCACCACCACCACCAACTATAACTTCACTTTCCCTGTCACCCCCAAACGGAACAGCGAACCCACAGACTGTGCTTCCCAGAAGTTCAGCTACTCGGTACAAAATATCATCAGGGGGTATGTAGTCAGGAGGACCCCCGCCAGTCTGTGGAAGAGTTAAGTGAATCGTTAAAAAATATCAACTGTTATTGAGCTAATTACACTGGAAATTTAACTACTGACCTTCAAATGGTTGGACCTTATCTTAGCGTAGTGTTTACGGGAATTCTTTTTTAAATTCTCCCACTTCAAACGGAGCTGCTGTGGAGTGCGAGGGCAACTGGTAATAGTAGAATTGAACCGTTCTGCCAATAAATTCCATTCATCGTTTTTAAGTTGATTGTTCGTGGCGTTGGTAGCTTTTGATGTAATAATTTTACTCCTTTCAATGAGAGCCAACAAAGCTTTGGTTTCTTCTTTGGAAAGGGCCTTACTTTTTGCTTGAAACGAATAAATCAATTGAGCTAATAATATTTTTAGGCGGGAAGGCCTTACCGCTTAATAATACAAAGATATCAATAAAAAAATGAACATAATATCAGTAAATAGTATCATAATATCAGTCTGTAGGTATTTAATGTTATCTTTACTCAATCTCTTACTTTGTAGTGATAAATTTGATTTCACTCGTGTAATACTCTTACCCTTGTGAGAACTTCTTGCCACTCTGACTAACAGTGTGAACGTTGTTTTCCTTATTTTTACACAAAATCATTATTTTATCTTTCTAATATGGAGACGAACGGATACAGTCTCACCTCTAAAATTAACTAAGTTCCCACGTTCATTAACTACATTTACCTCCACACGTTGTATATTGGTTTTTTTAATGGGTAAGTAAATTATGTTTGTGGGACACTCTGTGATTTGGTAACCGGGTGGTACTACCGGTGAAAACTCATGTATCACATGCGATGACTGATTATTAGGAAATAATCCTCCCACAATGTGACACTCTACTCTTATAGTGTATCGTATAGTGACATTGCCTTTTTGTTCTTCTTGTTGATGTAGTAGTTTTGATTGTGTCCCATTCCTCGTTTTATTTTAAAGTTCATTATTTTATTTACAGTGAAGCCCGCTAAACGTTCCGATGAGTGAGGTGATTGACGCCAGTTGTAACGTCTATACTATTAGAATATTCTGTATTCTGGAAATTTCTCGGAACTTGCAATTATATGTAAAGTTTTAATCTTTTAACGGAATGTTCTATAATTTTCTCAGGTCTCGAGAAATTATAAGTAAATTGTTATCTTTTTTAATGCAAATCTGCCCATCTGCTAGTTTTCAAGCTACGCTCATCAATCTTTCAATCTACGCATTACTATAATTATATCGTGTCATGCATGTATAGAGTTCAAGTATGAGAATATTGAGCACCTCTAGATAGTCGGCACGGATTGCCCTAGGAAAGTGCTCGCTACACCCAACTTGTATGTAGGATACACTGGGGGTACTCCCCCACAGCACTGCCGTTAGTGTTAAGCGAGCTGGACAGAGGTGATCTATTAACACCCAAGCCCAACACAACTTTCTGTTGATTCCATTGGGAATCGCGTATAGTATTACTGTATGTGCAAATGAGTTGTATTCTGTCTGTAATGTGTACTGTAGGAGTACTGTAAGTGTTATGTTTGATATGCTGAGGCTACGCATATGCTATTAGCTATAAATCATAATCTACTAGAAAACTAATAGATGGACGGATATATTTATTACTTTATAGACTGAATTATATGTATCATTGACTTCTCTGTTGCTACCTACCTATGTAATGTTCAAATATGAGTCTTTGGTGTAACTACAAATAAGAATGTCTCAACTTTACCTTGGAATAATATATTATTTTCAATTTAACTGTTTACAAATACGTTTAACACTTATAAACCAACTTATATTATGTAATCTTATTGTATCACTAAATTGCATGCTGTTTTGGCTTATATCTTTCACTTTTAACACTTTTATTGTACTGAATACTTGTAATTTACTTTTCTCTTTACTTTTTGCTGTATATTTGTTATAATTTCTTAATAATTTTTATTATTTTCAACGATTTCTCTTGTTTTGTTAGGAACATTCTAGAATTTGACAACGTATGACAACAGTCCGACGTGACGTCACATACTTCCAAATTTCTAAATTTGAATATATTTATTATTTTTCATGCCATGTTAGACTCCTTTTTATGAATTTTATGTCATCATCATTTTAAATTTTTGTATTTAGTTTCGAACACCATATCTGGCTATTATATAAGGCGGTCCAGGGTCTCTGGACAGAGATTCTACTTCCACTTCTGAAGCTACAACAACCTTCAATATTACCTGAAGCTCTCTGTGAAGGAAAAGACTACTCTAAAAGTACTGTGGAAACTCTGCTGCATTCTTCACCATAAGAACCACGTACTATTGCTGCCACATCGAGCCTCCAACGTTCTCTGCCTACCTGCCTGTTACTGCATCCCTGCCTGCTGCTGCATCCCTGCCTGTCGGCTGCGGGGTACTGGCCAGCCTGCTGCAAAATACCAACCAGCCTGCCGGTGAATACCTACCAGCTCGCCGCTGCACACCTGCCAACCTGTTGCTGTGTGTCTGCCAGCCTGCCGCTGTATACCTGCCAGCCTGCCGCTGTATTCCTGCCAGCCTGCCGCTGTATACCTGCCAGCCTGCCGATACTTGGTCTATCTAGATCCTGGTACCGCCTACCTTTCTTTCCCCTTCTCATTATTTTATTATTGTAATTTTATCATTTTATTTTTATTAAGTTTCGGCCGTGCTGTCTTAATAATTATTTTAATATATTATTCTCTTGTTCTTATCTTTTTCTTATAATCCTTTACCTATTTTGCTCCGTAGCCTTCCGCTACGTGACACAGTGCTTTTCTGCAGCGGCTGCCAATTTAGAATCAGCTTTATGTCTAAGCTCCAAAGACTTATTTTGCATATACCCTTATATCGTGTTTTTTACACGCTTCATCCAGTGGGTTGATTCCTTTATCACCACGAGTTAAGCGTTGAACAAGCTTTATACCTGGCCCACAATAATTGTATCCAGGTATGTGTCATTCAAATGGGAGAAATAGCTTCACTTCAACTTGATTGATTGAAGCAATATATTGCACGAACTCTTTCGGTGGTCTTAGATCTCCATAGCTGTCAAAATATACACAAAGATCACCTTTCTTGACATAGGCCAACCAATGTGTACCATCACCTTGTTGAGAATCCAAGTTCAAGATGCCTTTCTCATAATAATTTACCTTGGAGAGTAGACCATCTCTCATGAATACACCTCTAAAATATGGTATACGTTGTTTTTCCACACACTTTATTTAATATATCTATATTGGTGAGAGCACGATTAGGTAGGTGTAGATTTTTCATTTCTGACAAGAAATGTGAGGTGTCCTTGACAATGGCAATGATTTTATTAAATACAAGGTGAGGCATAATAATGAGCGATTTTTAAACGATTTTTAAATAAAAACATTTTGTTACAAAAATATGTTTATATCACAATATTAAAATACATGAAAAAGCATTTTCTGCAACAGTAAAATGTCTGTTCTTTTTTGAAAATAACTCCAGTAAGATGGCATTCGTTTAGACGCACACATTCCTCGAGCCGAACCTTGAAGTGACTCATCACATTGCGTAGCATTGCCAGTGGGATTTGACCAACATCCTGCCGGATCCGCTCTTTCAGGGCTTCAATTGTTCGATTCGTCCACTTCGTAGTGTAAAAGTTGCGGAGTAAAAAAGTTGTCCAACATCTCTGCGTATCTCTGCGAAGTCACTGTCACAGTATTGCCATGGCCATCTTCAAAGAAGTATGGCTCTATGATCCTTAATGATGACATGGCGCACCACACAGTTACTTTTGTGAAATACAGTGGTTGCCGATGCAGTTTTCTAGGATTAACTTCACTCCAAAATAGAAAGTTCTGCTTGTTCACGTAACCGGAGAGATGGAAATGTGCTTCATCACTCATCCACAAACGGTTTACAATGTCCTCGTCTTGATTAATCAAATCCAAAAATTCTAATCTGAACCGGCTTCTGCTCACATAATCTGTTTCCTTTAGGGCCTAAACCATTTGGATTTTGTACGGGTGGAAGTGCAAATCTCGGTGTAAAACTCTTCTTACCGTTCTGTTTCAAATCCGAAGTGCAACGCTGTGTCGGCGAGCTGAGCGACGAGGGCTTCTTTCAAAGGCGACTCTTACACGTTCAATGTTATCAGGTGTGCGCACAGTTTTCGGTTTCTTTTTTTATTGTTTTTTATTGATATTTGTAAATATTTGTATCTAATTCTTCTTTAATAATACTGTACTTTGAGAGAAACTAGTGTTTTGAATAAACATAATTTTCTGTTATAATTTTGTTTCATTATTTATTTAAACTAATGAAAGGATTGAAATCAAAGCCAATTTAATAAAACTAGTTTTTTTATTGAAATATTAGATAACAACGAATCATTTAATAATATTATTTTCTAATACATTCGACATTTCTTAAAGCACAATATTTCTTGTGGTGAAAACAGTTGAATGCTGTTATATCTTTACAGTAGAGTTTATTTATAGTTCCTACATTAGGTACACCTTTATCACCTATATTTAAAACATTCATATGGTCACATAATTCGCGCACCCATGTAACTTTTTCTTCACCTTTTACTATAATTTGCCGTTCTATGAGGTATGGTTTAATCAATCTCTTAAATTCTCTGTAGTCAATATATCCCTCATTCCATCGGTATCCTCGGTTTCTTTCAATCCACCGAACATGTCTCTTTTCTTCAACAGTACAATGTAAGTAGATTGAAATTAGGGTTTCTGGGTCAGAAGAGATCCAGAAACACACAATTTCAATCTATTCATTCTATACATTCGAATATAAGAAGCATTCAGCAAATGATCATTCATTTATTTCAACATACATTCATTCATTCCATATATTCAAAATATGAGGTATTCAGCATAATGTCAATTCGAATAAGAGACTCAAAGATACTTCCAACTTCATTCCTCATTTCATATATTCAGAAAGTATAGACCGGATTCTGATTGGAGTTTCGTTTGCAAAATTTGCAGACCGCATTCTGACTTCTGATATGTGTTGTTGCGATCCACAACTTTGATTTGACAGATGTTGCCAGTCAGAATTGTGGTGTCCCCCCCTTACCCCACCGCTGTTAATATACTAGTATAGATCAAAATTAGATCAAGTGACTTTCGGTGTTAGACATGAAATTTATGTTAGGAATGACTATAATAAGCTGTATTTATATGGTTCATAAGTAAAAACAACAATCAATAAAGTTTGAAAGTTTTTATTACCCCAGAAAAATGCAAAAAATATCTTAAATACTAAAAAACCTACATTTAATTTTGTTTCAAGTTAATGCAATTATTATTGACACATTTACACAAAGGTATACAGTTTAAATTTTCTTTTCTACAAGAACATGACATTGTGCGACAGTTAGATTTACATTTACACGGTTTTATATTAAAGACATGGGTAGCGCATTTTTTGTCATTTGCTTAGGATATAAGTTTCCTTCTCGTAGCTCATATCCAAACTGAAGAAAATCAATGGGCTCAAACATTGGTTCATGAGAGTATTTCCAAAGATAAACTTGTGCTGATGCTCTTAAACAAATGTAAATACAATGCATCAGAGGTACATATAACTCTTGACAAAATTTAAGGCAAAGCTATGTTTTGGCATATCAATTTATGTCGAACTTCATCGGCTGTTGTTTGATGTTTAGAAATTAGGTAAGTGCATACTTTTTCCAGGGCTTTGAACTGTTGCGTAGTCAAAAGCCCATCGCCCAACGTCAAAAGTGCCTCCTGAACAAAGTCAAGCTTCGCAGCGCTTAGCATCTGTTTTTTTGTACCTACGCGACTTGTGGTATCGCAGCCAGTCAAAGCGTGCAGTGCAGGAAGTACATTACATACATTTTCGCCAAGAGACTTTGCGGCCAAATGGCACCCAAGAAAACGGTTTTTCTTTCTTGATCCCTCAAACCACAAACCACGGCACCCTAGTTTTTCAATTTTATGCCAGAAATAAATACCTAACACAAATATGTCAGTGTCAGGGCTCAGGATGATAATTTCTGTTTGCATATTTTGTTTCACGGCTTGGAATATATGACAAAATATTCTGCAATCCGCCTCTAAGTGATTTGATTTTAAATCAGTAACCTCAGAGAAGGCAGAAGTAGCACCCTGTAATTTGAAACATTTTGTAGGATCGTCAAACCCACCGCAAATATAGAGCTCCTTGTCGTCATTTACTTCTGCGTAAGTGGGAGCATGCTTGCAAAGAAATTTAACCAGCTGTAATTTATTCTCAGTGCTCATAAAAAAGTCTTTGCAATCAGCGGGAATGTTTGTCAACGGACTGGTAATCATTACTTGTTTTGTGTTTCGTCCTTTGCTTCGTAACTTTGACTCCAAAAACTTAATTGATAAATCATCATACCTATCAAATACCACATCAACTCGGATAACAGAGGTTTGAGACAAAAATGCCGTTACCTTTTTTGAAAACGCTGCAGCGAAATCTCCAAATGTACTAAAATTTTTTAGTTGTATTTGATACACAAGCGACATGCCATCTACAAGATAAATTTTTGGGTTTATATTAGAGCGTATATCATGTGAAGTGAAATTGCCACATTTTTCAATTTCAAGAGCTAAACTTGACTTTGGCGATTTTCTGTAAAAACCGTCTTTATCAAAAAGATATTTTGGATAATTCAGAATTTCGTGTGATGCGAGTACTTTAAGATCAAAATCGCGCTGAGAAGCTAACAGAAATGATTGTTGAACTTCAGTGACATCTTTTGCATCTTGATATTGTTTATTGGAACCTGCAATTTTGCTTTGCTTAGGTTGGAAATTGAAGTTTAAAAATTGATTTCTTGTAATGGTATCAAACTTTTTTCATCACACTTTTTTCTTTTAATTCAAAACGTTCTTTTTCAAAATCTTTAATCAGACGTTCTCCGGTTTCTTTGATATTAAGAAGACATTCTGAAGTTTCTTTTTCAGTCAGAGCACCAGTGTAGATGTTATAGAGTACATTATTCTCGCCATTAGCTTTAAATGGATTATAGTCATTCAAAGTCGAGATAAGATTTTGAACATCTTTTTCATCTCTAGCGATCCTGGATTCACTCCACTCAGTATGTACCTTTGAATCAATATCGCCTGTAGCATCTGTTTGCATACCAAGATATGACAGTAGTGAAGAATGAATCGAGTTTTTAAAGGGATAGGATAGGGATTTTTTTTATTTTTAAGGGTGAGGTGGGGAGAGGGGCGGGACCGCGCGCGCTCGTGGCAACAAGCGTTTTTATACAGCTCAAGGTCCCCAGAACACATATCAAAGAACAGTTCGCGGTCGGCAAATTTTGCAAACGAGTATCCGATTCGAGCCTGCACTAGTACTCGTATTCTGTGTTTATAATGAGAATCTGATGTAAAAATGTCTAATTGAAACTACCTAGCAATCAATTATTCAACTTATAAATTTTTGAACTTAACATTTGAATTTACTATTCTACTAAATATAGTGTATACGAGTAATAAATAGCTGACTTGTACTTATCATTGAAATGTATAACATTACTGGGTAGGACTATATTTATTTTATGAGTTGAGATATGAAACAAAACTTTATTTTAAAAATTTTATTAATCATTGAGTATACATTTTAGTAGATACGGTACTTAATTTTGAGAAATTTATCCTTTTGGTTCCATATCGTCTTGGATTTTAGCAAATAATTCTCTTGTACTAGAATATATATCATCAAACAAAATGGTTTTAACAACATGCTGAACACATATATAGGCTTCGCAGTTACACATTAGCTGTTCACTTCTTGGTAAACTGTCTGTATCGTGAATTTCTATTTTGATTATTTTTATTCCTTGACTAACAGGTTTGTTTATATATTGAAATAATTTTAGTTCGAGTTTTGCTCTCTTACGCGCAAGACCCAGCGTTTTTTGTCCAGGTTGTTGTTGAATACGCGATTCCCCCATTGGTATAAAATTGAAAAGTTCTTCAGTATCCTGAAACGTAGAAAAAGTTATTTAAATTGTACTTATAATAAATAATATAAGTAATCATTGAATAGTTCATAGTTTAATAAGTAATTTTCTAATCTAAATTAAATAATGTGAATACTTACCGACATTTTTCAGCCACCACCTATTGCAGGGGTGGCCAAGCACCTTGCTAGTCCGAGCCATTTTTCAAAATTTGATATTCTTCGCGAGCCGCACGCAATTAAATACGTATGCAAGAAGGTATTAAAAGAAAATTTTTTACAGAAATTATATTTATTGAAAACATAAAACAATACAAAATATGTGTATTGAATTTAAATTTTAAATCTTAAACACACTTATCTTACTTCTCTTGATAATTCTTTAAAATTTGGTGAATAATTGGTGACAGCACTTCTTAGTAATTCTTTGAGATGTTGGTTAGTTAGCACCGATCGATGTTTTGATTTTACGAATTTTAAAGTTGAATAAAATGATTCACATGTGTAAGTGGTTCCGAAAATTGACATAATTCGACAAGCAGCTTTCTTTAATTCTGGATATTTCGATTCGGGTACAATTTCCAAAATTCAGTAGTTGGCGTGGATTTATATTTTAATTGAAGAGCTTGGTCTTCTTGCATCTCTATTATTTCCAATTCCCCAGATGCTTTTTGGGGCATAATTATATTTTGAATTGCAGAACTCGACCTTGAATTAAGTCAATTTCAAATGGATTCAGAAAAAACTGAAGGGACGATTTAAATCTTTCAAGTCTTGAAATCTATTTTTGAAATCCGTCAATATTCCTTCTAGCTTTTCTATATACTCGTTCAGTTTTTCTTGCTTAATGTTGGAACAATTTTTCTTAATTCGAGGAAAATGACAATAAGTTTTGTTTTTAATATCCTTTTGGAAAAGTTGTAATTTAGTTTGAAAACTAAATATACATTGTGAGAGGTCAGATATTATTCTATCTTTCCCCTGCAATTGTAAATTCAGTGCTTGTAAATGTTCCATAGCATCAGTCAAAAACATTAAGTCTTGTAACCACTCTTCATCATCTAATTCTGAATAGATTTTTTCCTTTTCTTTTAGAAAAGAAGTTATTGGATCTAGCAATTCTACAAATCGATTCAACACATTGTAGCTTGATAACCATCTAACAATGCAAAAAAAATTAATGTCAGTTGGAAGTTCTTCGTCATTTAATTCTTGAAGGAAATTTTTGAATTGTCGATGATTTTTTGCACTTGTGCGAATGTAATTTACAATGCTTAATACTGTTTTCATAACTTCTGGATATTTTAAATATTTTGTTACGAGATGCTCTCTGTGAATTATACAGTGTATCGGTAAGAATTGTGGAACTTGAGAATCAGCTTTAAAGTCCAATAAGACCAATTTTTGTACCTAGCATTGCCGGTGCTCCATCAGTTGCAATGCTTACCAGTTTATTAAGAGGCACATCAAAAGTTTTTATAATGGAATCTAATGCAGTTTTAATATCCACGCCGCGAGTTGACTCTTGAAGTGCTACCAAATCTAATAATTCTTCTTTAACAACGAAATCTGAAGAAACAAAACGTATAAAAACTGCCAATTGCGGAAGATCTGTGATATCTGTCGATTCATCAAGGGCTAAGCTGAATGCAACACAGTTCTTCAAATCATTTTTTAAATTATATTCAAGAGATGTATTAATTGCAGTTATGCGTCGTTCGGTTGTGTGTCTCGAGATGGGAATTTGCGAAACAACTTTGTGCAATGCTGCATTATTTGGATCTAAAATTTTAAGTACATCTTCCAAGTTTTTTTTAATAAACTTTCCCTCTCCATACGGGCGTTTTGCACGAGCAATATTCCAGGCAATAACAAAACTGGCTTCATCAACATTATTAGCTTGATTGCTGAAGGTCTTCAATATTGACTGTTGTTTATTTAAATTTGATTTTAAAAAGCAAGTTTATCTGATCTTAATTTAGAATTTTGTGGATAATGATTAGAAAACTGAGGATGACTGGTTTCATAATGTCGACGTAAATTGCCAACTTTATAATTTTTGACAGTAGATTTACAAATAACACATAATGCTGTTCCGTTATTGTCAATAAAAAAGAAATTTTCCTCCCACTCATTATTAAAACTTCTATTTTCTTGCTCATATTTTCTTTTTCTATTTTCCTTCTCTGTCATATTTTTTATTTTTAAAAGAACTGTAAATAAATAATGTAATTTATAAACTTCAAGTTTTGTGTTATTAAAATAATAACAATACCTGCTAACTAAAAACTACGAAACAAATTATAATTAACTTGTAACGTGGTATTTTTGACTTTTGTTTTCTGCACAATTTGACCAACAAAATTCGTTTAATTTCACTATTAATTTACAAATCTAATTCTTGTTTACATATCCCATTAGGATTTTGTGACAGATAACTTTTTTTTTTTTGTTAACCTTTTGAGTGGGAGTAAGAATGAAGGGGTCGGAACCTGTACAGCCTCAGCATAAGTGCAATTTTTTAGTCTTAATTTATATTTCATAAATTGTACTTAGAACAACATTTAGTTTATGTATCTACAGGGTGAAATGGAAATCAATCGACAAAATTATCTAGGACATTTGACCGTTGTAAATGAAGGTTTTAATAATAATTAGAATCGTTATGAAACATTATGTAAGAAATACAATAACGGCAATTATTACTAGCAACCTTATCATTTTGCGCGCGATGGTACCTACAGCGTTACGAGACGCGAGCCAATCGGCCGCATAGTACCTCGCGAATTAGTTACGAACAATTTATTTCATTCATAAAGTAATATCTAACACAGTTTATAAATAACTTATTTAGAGAACATATTTTTACGAACTTACCGTAGCCTGAAGTTAGGTGTATTTTAATAAATGTTCGAAGTGACCACCTTCCATCTCGATACACAATTGAGCTCGACGCCGATGGTTATCCTTTAATTTTTCCAAAACGTCCGTTTGAGACCGGATGGCGTCAAACGCAAACACAATTTTTTCTTTGAGTTGGTTCACTGTCGTAGACTCACTTTCATACACTCGTCTTTTTACTTCACCCCACAGATAAAAGTCAAGTGGTGTAAGATCAGGTGACCGTGCTGGCCAGCTGATCGGCCCGCCGCGTCCTATCCAGCGGTTATTGAACTCGCGATTCAAATATTCGCGAACATTTCTTTGAAAATGTGCTGGAGCTCCGTCATGTTGGAAATACATATTTTGCCAGTACGCTAGGGGTACGTCATCCATTAAACGCGGCAGTACTTCACTGATAATTTGAAGATAATGCTGTCCAGTGAGCCTCTCTTCTATGAAATAGGGCCCAATAATAAAATTATTAATTATTCCTGCCCATACGTTGACACTAAAACGCACGTTAAATGAATCTCTTCGGTTTTCTTTGGATTATGACCGCGGCGATACCACCAGTGTTCATTGTGAACATTAAATAATCCAATTCGTGTGAAACTTGCCTCATCAGACCACAAAATATTTAAGTGTATATTTTGTAATAGCCACTCGCAAAATTCGCGTCTTGGACGATAATCGGCGAGTACCAACTCCTGTACTGGTTGAAAATGATAAGGATATAGGTTAGAAGCATTTAACAATTTCCACACGTAATACTGGCTTACGTTAAAATGCCGGGCAGCTTGTCTTGTACTAGCTTGTGGGTTTTGTTGAAAATATCTTCGTATCTGGCGGTACATCTCTCTGGGATATATTGGCCTCCGGCCTCTAACCTGTGCATGCGCAGGTACATTGAACTGGCCATAGTCCAATAAATTCTGTGTTGATCTTAGTATTTTATCCAGAGACGGCGTCCGGGAAGCAGGATGCATCTGGTGAAAACGTCGCTGCGTTTCCCTAAGACTTTGAGTTTGTGAATAAATGATCACCATATCAAACATTTCTCGATTTGTATAAACCATTTTTCACTCGTACATACAAACGTATACACTTATGATACGATTTTTAACAATTACTTTGCGTAAAGTCACGACACAATCACAGTCAAGCGGCACGGCAACTAATAAATAAAATAAGGAAAATAAGTGAAATAAACAAATTTTGCTATTGGTCGACCGGACAGGATGCGCGCGGGGAATACCGGCTGTTCGAATGGTCGGTCTCGTAGCGCGTAAGAACTTTATTACTTTGGTTTTTAAGTTGATGTTTCTTTGTTTCGTTTCGAAGCGGTCTCTTCACAAGCGTCTTTGTGGGGTTGCGCTGACGCCGCTCCGTACGCGCAAACTACCTAAATGCCTAGTGCTGACTTATGAATGAAACACCTGTACGTTTGTAAACAAAAGTGTCTATCGAATATTAATGTAATATTTTTCTTATATACTTTTTACATGTAATTTTTTTGTTTACGTTTTCTTATGTATACTTTACCCGTTTCGAGTAGTAGTATCTAAAAATCGTGGTTTATTTTTTGACAACTTAGATTGGTTTTTTGCCCTCACAAATATGATGTCTATTAGCACTAGAACCCCCCTTAAAGTTTGTCGATTAATTTCAATTCACCCTGTAGAGCACAATATCAACTGTCTGTTTCTCTGAAAGTTTACAATTCAAAATCGGTTTGGAGTCGGTGCGTTGCCAAATGTGGCAGAATTCTGATACGCCGACAGAATTTTTGTGTCTCTGTAGCAGTTTACATAATTCTTTGAATTGTAACAGAAAGTGATGCCGCCGCATGAAAATATAAAGTCACTTTAACTAAATAAACATTTTGCTTTGAATAAGTTTGGTTACTTCCAATATAAAAAGAAAAAGAACAATAATGCATTGAATGAATATCTCACTCATCCTCTCGCACAATGTTATCATAACATAATAGTCGGCGGCGCAGACAAAGTCGTTCCGATTGTATTATCGGTCATCGCGGCATCAGCTAGGAATTGAAATTTGTTGCAACTTTGCACTTAATCTTTCATACTTGTCAGTAATAAAAAAAACATTTTTGAAAAATATACGGAACGATAATAATTTCTTTTAATATAATAACACAAAAATGAAAGGGAACTCGGGTACATTTATCGAGAGCCGCAAATAATCCTTCAAAGAGCCGCATGCGGCTCGCGAGCCGCAGTTTGGCCACCTCTGACCTATTGCAATCAGGTGTCGAAATTAATTACATGTCAATATTATATTTTTCCGCCTTTTATATCCTGATTATTATAACACGCAGAGTTCAATTACATTATTTATTTTTGGTACCTATCTTACTACTGGAATAACAGTGTTTATGAAATTGGAACCCCAGACATCCCAGCGGCAGCGCGCGCTGGCCGGTGCGGCACCCAGTGCGCAAGCGTAATACCCGATTACTAAAAGAATGGACTTGGCGGCGATGACGTCACTACGAGGCATGGGTACGGTTTGAAAAAAAGGATCATTGTCATTATTATTAATAATTATTATTAATAAATACAAAAAAATATTTCTATATATTTATTAGTACTTAGTTACGATTCATAATCACTATAAGGGCGCTTTTAGTGTCACGCGGATTTGCTCACGCACGCGGGATTGGACCGCATGCGTAAAATTTCACGCTGCGGATCATACGCAGCATGAGTTTCAGTTTTCTACGGGCTGCGTAACGGTATAGACGTGTTCAAAAATGATCAATGTCAGAAGAATATCTGTCGCTTACATACTTTACAAACGACGAAACAAGAAGACAAGAGTACATGTTGATCCCTTTCTTGAAAATAGGCTTCTTGCTGGGGCGTTTGTTACACACTTTGGAAAACTACTAAATAATGAACGTAAATTTAAAAATTACTTTCGAATGTCCATTCGTTCTTTTGATGAACTGTTGTGTAAAATTGAGAATAAGCTACAAAAAAGCAGTTTACGAAGGATTACAATACAACCGATTGAGAGGCTCGCTATTACATTAAGGTAAGTTTAAAATTTTAAATATTTAATTTCCTGCTATGAATTAGTGGAAAGGGATTTGAACAGGTAGGATAAACGTACCAATCCCAAACCAGTAAAGGACTTTTTTGACTTCAAATTACTGTCATGTGTAAATTTACATGTGCAAAAAAAAAATTTGTCATGTACTCTGGTCAACTGCAAAAATGTTAAACAAAAATCAAATCAATGATTTTTTCGGTAGTTGACCATCGTGGTCAACTATTGAGACATCATACAACACATGTTCTAGTAATTATCCAGTCTAAATAAACACTCCCTCAATCCAAGGACACACTATTTTATGTGTCGTTTGATCCAAGCCAACCTGTACTCGGACTTGTCCGTAAACGGTGCTGTATATTCCATGACATTCCACCGGTCCGCTCGTCCATAAGTGAACACATGGTTTCGTGTCTGGTGCCAAGTGTCTGGGACATTGGCATAACCGCCAAATGAATAAACCGCGTAGGGTCTAGAATCTCCAATCGCTTCCTTCTTCACACGGAAAGACAGAATCAGCGAGGCTAACACCTGTCTCGCGTCTATCTCAGATGATGTAACCACCTGATTGTTTCTGCTTTCTGTATAGAATACGTTGGGTGACGTTTCCTGGATGGTGCTCTCAACAACGGTATAACATACCTGTGCTAAGGCTCCCTCAGTACTCTTTTTCGTTTGCGGAGATAATTTAATTTTCTCTTCCGTCCGACTGAGCGCTAAGGAAATCTTTTCAAATAGGTCTACGCTATACTGAAATTGGGCGAATTTGACGGGGAATGCGTCTTCCATTTTGTTGGCGCTTTCCAGAAACGCAACCTGATCATTTGTCAGTGTCGCAGCACGTGCCCAACCAAGGCAGTTACGCGTTGGCAGGCCGGCTCCTTGCTCGGTTGGCTGCAGATTTGCCGGGAGGTTCCACTCTCTTACTCCTGGGGCCATGGTTATGCGCAAATCCTCTTGTATCCGTCGGCGACAGACGAGAGGGGAAGGCATTGACATGTACTTCCAGTGTGTAGTCGGGCCCACGCGACCGAAAGAGCCGTCGTTATCTGGCCAAGAGGGCATAGCCAATTTGTACCTTATAGAGGAACAATCGACAACATGACCTAAAGCCTTAACGTAAGACTCGATGGGTGCGGGCAGCTGGTGGTTACCAGATAATACCTGAGCCGCAAAGGAATCTTCATCGTAATTGGATGAACCGTCTTCCTGTCTAAGTGTAATAAGACGGGCGTATAAGCCCATAACACAGTAGTATACCCAAGCCGACTTGGCCACACTTTTCGCGAAGTAGGGTTGGTTTGATGCGATAACATCATACTCCTTCTCGCACAGCGGGATAAATCCTTCGGCTGTGATCGCGAACTCGTTGGTCCGGCGGTAGGGCGCTACTCCCGGAAATCCCATCATGTCAATGTCTGAGAACATTGGCTCGTTCTTTGGCTTTGTAGCCACGGTCGACAGCCTTGTAGGCTTTGGCCCAGTACTCGCGGGATCTCGGGGTGGCAATGGCGGGGCTGCTGCGTTCTCTGAACCTTTTGAACGTTTTTGAAAAACGCGCGTCCGCTGCTTCCGAGGACCGGCTGTAGGTGCCTTGTCTTCCATATGAATTTCCGACTGCATGTCTTGATTACCTGAGGTTTTTGCCATCGTGGCGAGTCCACAAATACGTAATGATTTGGGGTATAATAATGATTTTTTGTTTGAAATATCGTAAATTAACGCGTCATTGGTTATTAATTGTTGAAATTTCATAAAATAAGATTATTTCACTCATAAAATGTCACCATTAAAGTGGAATCATTCCTACCTTTCATCACACGCTACTTATTATAATATAGATAAAAGTTATAGGTTTGCACATGACAGTAATTTAAAGTCAAAAAAAGTCCTTAATTGGTTTGGGATTGGTACGTTCAACCTACATACACAATCCTTTTTTTTATCTGATAAAGTACACATGGCCACAGATCAAGTTACCCAAAACCAGCATAAATGGAACTCGCGCCTTGCGTATTGTTGCGCCAACGGATTCTCGAACTCTCTATAATAATCGCGAGCCTTCCAGTGTAGGCAAAACGTGAGGTCACAGAGAGTTCGAGAGAAGCGCAGAAAACGTGAGAGACGCGAGTAAGTACTCGCGCGCCGCCGCCGCGCCGGCCTTGACCTTGACGGTTGAGTCACGCGGTAATAAATCACTGTAGAAAGTTCGCAGTGTCGCGCGACGCGCTCGATTATTCTCGATGGAATATTCTAGTTACGGTGGCCATAAATAAGCCGCGCGCGTCCGCAGACAGATTCAGTATTGGAATACGATACAGCGGATAAACATCTAAGCGAGAAGAGCGACTACAAGTGATATCAGTGAACTCAGTGCATAGTTAGTGTTCTGTAATTAGTGCAATAGTGCTGTGTAATAAGTGTTAGTGTAATTAGTGTTCCTCTTAGTTAATTAGTGTGACTCATTTGTGTTTTTAATTAATAAAGTGCATTTTGGTAGAAAACGGTGACTACTTTAATTTATCGAATCCCGGCTCGTAACAGTATTATCATACTTAGGTAACCCGTCGGAGTCCCGCTTATACTGGATTTGAGTAACTTGATCTGTGCCGTGTGTACAACCGCACTCATATGACTAAACAAACAATTAGAGAGAAACTGGAGAAAAAAAGTTAATCGTACTCATTTTAATAAAAAGAGTTTTATTCATAAATTAAAAAATCAAATTTTACATCATTCATTTCTTTGTAAATTTGTATCCTGAGCGTTGACATTTCTTTCGCCTGTAGATGATGTTGTTGCTGGGGTATAAATTACGTCATAAGACGTGATATTAAACAAGCCGCTTTCAGTCGAAATAAGAGTTTCATTGTCATTCACTGCAGCAGAACTAATAGCATTGTCGTTAAGACTCGAAGTATCCTGGATTATACTATTGGTTTGGTAATCTTGATTTATCGGTGACAAACTGTCAAGCTCAGTAAAAGCACTAGAACTGTTGTAGGTATGGGACTGTAGTATGCAGGTTGTGTTTGACTTTCCATTTCCATAACTATATTTAACACTTTTGTTCTGAACATTAGTTTTTGATATCTAGTGAATCTTTTTAATGAAGGCTGCAGAGACTGAAAGAAAGCCAAATCCTCACTTTCTAGCTCCAGTTGATTAGACTTTAAGCATTCTAATAACTGTGCCTCAAATTCAGATGGTGCTTGCTTTTTAGATTTTACTTGTTTTTGTTTTGATGTTGGGTGAGAACTTTCTTGACGTGAAGTATCTGGTTGCGTGGACTCATTACGTGTTTCTAAATTACGTTGTGATGTTAGTTGAGAACTTTCTTGACGTGAAGTACCTGGTTGCGTGGACTCATTAGGTGTTTCTAAATTACTTTGTTCAGACATTTCTTCACAGAGTGACTCTTCTCCAGCAGTTTCCGTTGTACTGTCTAAGAAAGTCAAAATGTCATAGTAAGAATATTTCTTCTTCTTCTTACTCCCAGAGCCGGATGGCTGATTTTTTTCAGATATCTTGTCTTTCTGGTAAGTGTCCCTTGCTGTTCGCCAGCGTTGTTGTATTTTCTTGTCTGAAATGACAAAATATAATAAGTAAGTGGCAAAAGTACACACAGTTTCAGATCAAGTTACCCAAAACCAGTACCAATAAACGGAACTTGCTAGGGCCTCGCCGGGCGGCGAGTCGTCTACGATAATAAACAACGCATGAGTCCTGTTTATACTGGTTTTGGGAAGCTTGATCTGTGGCCGTGTGTACAAATCTGATATTAGTTGGAAATTTAACTGCATTCGATTAAAGGCCCTCCTTAATTCACACATGTTGTCAACTTTACACTGTCTCATGAAGCATTAGATAAATCAAGCAATATATATATACCTATACAGAGTGGAAAAATAAGGCCGCAGTTGAAGGAAAAGTACCCATAATATTGATGATGGCAAATTTTACTGAATGGAAATAATTCATTTTTTACAAAAATAATTAGAACTTCATTTAAGGATTTTTGGAAAAACACCGGATTGAATCGGGAAATTTGTTTATTTGTTACAGTAAAATTTGCCATCATCAAAATTAAGGTGAAAACTACCGGAAGTCACTAGCGCTGTAAGTTTTTAATTGTTTTAACAAAAATTTTCTTTATTTGCATCTGTCAACCTTCATGAAGGAGGACTTCTGGCCGCAGGGTGTCGTGTTTCGGAAGTTCCGAGGGCGGCTGCCCGCTGACACCGTGCACACGTCGGCGACATTACGTGTGAAATAATTAAAATAGTTTTTTGTATATAAAATAATATGTATGTTAGTCTGTAAGGTATATATCTATGGGCCTCTGTTTACATTACCATCTTGTAATGTAAATATTGCCTGAAATAAACGATATTTTATTATATTATATTATATATATTTATTAGATTCCTTTCATTTGCCGGAAATTTTACCATAGGGGTTAATTTATACAAAGAAGATTTCTTATAAAATATTTACAGCATAGTTATGTGTCTCAAATCTGCTAAAAGTGGCCACTTTTAGCAGATATGAGATACATAACTATACTTCGAACTTTTCATATGAAATCATAACTGCATAAATACCCCCCTATGATAACATTTTCGGCAAATCATAGAAATCTAACGTAGCTATAGTACTGTAGTTAAAACGAATTAAATACTTCTAGCGCTAGCTACTTCCGTGCCCTTTCACCTTAAGGGTATTTATTTTTCTTCTGAAGTAAAATTCGAGCGGTGCATGCTGTCTTATGTCTGATGTCAGCATTATTAATATATTATGTTATCATATTATTAATATATTGTTTTTGTTTTCAGATATTTGGCAACTGGTAATACATTCACTGATCTACACTATTCCTATGTGATTGGAATTGCAACAATTAGCGAAATAGTAAGACAAGTTTGTTACATAATATGGATTGAACTAAAGTCTGAATGTATTCCACAGCTTAATGGGATCAAATGGAAAGAAATCGCAGAGGGATTTCTCACATATACAAATTTTCCTAATTGCTTGGGTGCTATTGATGGAAAACATATAAGAGTGATTCGGCCGCCGCACAGTGGATCACTATATTTTAATTATAAGAAATATTATTCTGTAGTGCTCCTCGCAATGTGTGATGCTGATTATAATTTTACATATATTAATGTCGGTACCAGTGGAAGCAACGCCGATTCAACCATCTTTAGAAGGAGTCAATTGTATACGAAACTGGAAAGTAACACGTTGGGTATCCCTGACCCGCAAGAGTTGCCTATTATTTGCCCCGAAGTAGCTTATCCATCTAGTGTAAGAGCAAAGTTGCCGTTCGTGATAGTGGGAGATGAGGCATTTGGTTTATCATCACATGTGATGCGGCCTTATGCTCGTGATAATTTACCTTACAAAAAGAAAATATTTAATTACCGTCTGTCCAGAGCTAGAAGGTACATAGAATGCACTTTTGGAATTATGTCAAATAAATTTAGAATATTTCACAGATCCATGACTGTCAAGTTAGATCTAGCACAATTAATAGTCAAGACGGCATGTGTACTTCACAATTTCATAAGGAAACGGGATGGCTACATGGTCAGCCATACATTTGTCACAAATGGTTTTACGGGACCACTACCCAGGCAGCAGACTGAAAGTAGTAATACGTCGGCAAGTAATATCAGAGATATATTTGCAGATTACTTTATCAATGAAGGAAAAGTCTCCTGGCAACACCGATATATAATTAACTAACTAAACTCAAAAGGTTTTAGAAGGTTTTTGATGTTATTTGTGAATTAAATAATTACGCTTATATTAATAAAGTAATGATGCTTGTATAAATAAAATAATGAACCAAACACATACCCGCCACTTTTCTTTCCTCTTCGCTCAAATTTTCGTAGTTAGGTGCCAATTCCTTCAAAATATCTCTCCATGCAGCCTCCCTCGCGTCCCTGTTTTTGTATAATTCATTGCGTTTATCCCACAAAACGGGCCGCAGATGAACTTCAATGATTACTCGTTCTGTATCGATTTTCATTTCGGTAGTACAATACGGCGCGTGCGCCCCGCTCGACTCTAAAATGGGCACTGAAGTTGTAGGCAGCGCTTACGCATGCGGATACCCCGCACCGGGGTGACGCCCCGCACAGCGCCCCGCGTCCCGCGTGCGTTTATCACGCTTTACAATAGATACCTATATGAAATTGTTCTTTGCGGATGCTACGCATGCGGGCCAATCCGCGTGCGTGAGCAAATCCGCGTGACACTAAAAGCGCCCTAAGTCTAAAAAAATAAACTAATTAACGTCGATCGACTGTCTCCTTTACTGCAACTGATGTTTAAGCATTAATGTTTAGCCTTAAGCATAAAACACATTCAGCACTGCTTCTACAATGTTGCGCAATTATGTATTTTTTAAATGATCCCTATATTATTGCAATAATAATTAGAATAGTATTTTACATTTAAGCAAAACAAAATCATGTAAATGATACACCGTCATTGAATGTTAGGGTACCCTAATGAATCTTATTGAAATGCATTTTTACTACTTATGACAATATCTGAGGATATTAATTTATTTATTACTCGCAAGGGTTTTTCAGACACTACTTACAAAATACATATTTGTCCGCACCTAAATTATAAACATTAAATACAGATTTATATTTGGTTATATCACAGTACCATTAAAAATAATTATTTAACATCAAATCTACAACAAAATTTTAGATTCATTCCGTCCGTAAGTATATAATGAAAAATAATCTCTTCATTATTAGACACATGGTAACATAAAAACTTGACGTACGCATAATATATCGATTTATCTGCTGATGAATGAAAGAATAAATTAATATGTAATATTTAAATTTGAAAATTTTCAAAATTCGAAATCATTTATTTTGCCCCGCGAAATAACTTAGACAAATTATAAATGTTAAAATACCGAACAAAAATGTCTACGGAACCATGTTATGATGCGATCGTAATTAACATAATGCTGACTACGAAAATTATACATGCAACGGAAGGTGAGGCGATATTCAATTCATTATTTTAGTGTCCGTAGCGGGCTCTGGACTGTCTGGTGAAGGTTGAAATCCTAGGTGCAAATATTTGTGGTTTGATTGGGTTGAACAGCACTAAGTGGATTCCAAATCTGAACGGAGTAAAGAACATTGGTACGACCAAACGGGCTAGAATATGACATCTTCTATTCTAGGTGCCAATTTCTCGAAACAAGTACGATATGGGACCGCATGGTTATCAAAACTGAACGGAGTAAAAAATATAGGTACGACCAATCGGGCTAGAATTCATATTCTAGGTGCCAATTTTTTGAAACAAGTAAGATTAATGTCGCTCAGTAAACCCAAAATAATTGCAAATATTATGTACGACCAATCGGGCTAGGATAAAACTTTGAGCAATCGGCTGCCGGACTTAATGGGCTTGTCGTGTACACGTAGTGAAGTGAAATAAAAGTGTTAACAAAAGTGTTTACTAAAGTGTCTGTGTAGCCTATGTTTGGCTCTTTATCACTGAGTGAGTACTTAATAATAATTCATTACATATTGTTTCGTCTTGTCGTGAAACAAGTAGGTTCCCTAACTGATCGATGAAAGGAATTAAAGATAAAAAATATGTAGTTATTGGGAATTTCAATTAACTTTTAGCACTATATATGGAACTAAAAAAGGAAGTGAACTGAACTGAAGTGAACTTTCTTTTTTGGTTCTGTGATATAGGGATAAAAGTGAAGTGAAATGCCCAATAACTACCTACTTCTCGGGTCTCTGATCGGGTGGCTATTGTACGTTTTGGGTCACGCTCGTTTGGGTGGGCTACGAGATTTTTTTTTAATTTTTTATGTATTTTTTTATAATTAATTTACCACCTTACCTGGCACCTTAAGTGGGGCGTGGGAGAATATGCCAATGGGATTTGTATGAAGAAATAACAAGCAGAGTTATTATTTGCAAACTATTTTATTACTAAATCAATTCTGAAAAATCTGTAAATTGTCCATATACTAATTGAAACTGGACTGCATTTGGATTATTATTAAAACCTCCCCAGCTCTTATCGCTGAAAAAAACAGCTCCAGGTGGTCCTGACTGATTTTAGTACAGAGGGATATAATGTCAGCAAGTGTCTCCTTTATCAAGTGATTGTAAAGTCCCAGTGCACTTTTCATATTAATAATAAGTCCAAATAAATCCAGTTTTCCTTCGCGAATTTTTAATAACTCTCCATTCGAAAGTTTTAATTTTTAAATCTTATAGTCGAAACGGATTGATTTGCCGTGAATATGTTGTTTTATCCCATGTTTTCCAAAATATGTACTATTGACTCATCAATTGATAAATGTTTGTCTCCAGGAAAATACTTCAACCATCTTTCATTCATCATATTCCACAGAGGACGTATTTTGTCAAATTTATTATCAGGAGGAAGACAACTATTATTACAAGTATGAAAATAACGCAGTTCTTCAAATCGATACGAGTCATGCATGAAGCAACTCCTGGATGATGAGTATCAATACTCTGACCCCAGTACAATCTGTATCGTGAAATGCTATTGTAATCTGACAAAATCTTTTTATATATAAACAAACATTTTACTACCACAAAATTTTTAATTTCTTCAATCATAATCCGAAAATTCACTTGACCCCCTCGCTATTGCATTTTTTTCTGTACTAGAGCGTAACAATTCGTAAATATCATTATCGAAAAACATCGCAAAGAATTGTATCGGATTATCTTTATCTAAAACGAAATTTGGCACAATTTACTGCCTTTCAGCCTTTGCAGTTATATCTTTTTGTCTCCATTACCTACTCATGACTATTTTAGTTTTCTTCGCAAGCGGTTCTTCAGATTGTAACGTCTATACTATTAGAACATTCTGGAAATTTCTCGGAACTTGCAATTATATGTAAAGTTTTAATCTTCTAACGTCTATACTATTAGAATGTTCTAGAATTTGTTCAGGTCTTGCAATTATAAGTAAATTGTTATCTTTTAATGCAAATCTGCCCATCTGCTAGTTTTCAAGCTACGCTCATCCAATCTACGCATCTGCATTTCTATAATAAATCGTGTCATGCATGTATAGAGTTCAAGAGATGGGAATATTGAACACCTCTAGATAGTCGGCACAGATAGCCCTAGGAAAGTGCTCGCTACACCCAACTTGTATGTAAAAAATGCAAACAAATGTTATAGTGTATTCTAGTCTACTTTGGCTTGACAAAGTAAAAAAAAGTTCAAAAGTGACAAATGCTGTTTAAATTTTCGATTGGGGCGGCTAGTGTCGGTGGCAGAATAGTTAAGACGTCAACATTGAAGAAGCTAAAAAATTTTATTTGCATTAGAAAATACATATTTATTTTTAATTTAATATTTCGTCAATGCCCCATTGGCAGCTATGACAGCGTCGCACCTAGCTCGCAACGAGCGCACAAGGACTTCACACAAGTCTGAGCCTCGGAGTGAATCCCAAACTCGGTTGCAATGTGCAATTAAATTATCTCTGGACCTTTCATTTTGTGTGTCCCACCGCTGAACCATCAATCCCCAAAGATTTTCAATAGAGTTTAGATCTGGAGATCGGGAGGGCCATCGCACCGTTCGAATGTTCGGCTGAGCTTCAAGCCACCCTTGCACCACACGCGCGGTATGAATAGGGCAGTTATCATGAATAAATATAAATTCCGGAACTTCTGTCCCCGGATACACCACAGGCACAGTAGGGACCATTGTCTCCTGGAGAAGCTTGAGGTTAGAGTCGAGTCGTTCGTGAACTAGTCCACTTCGTAATTATATCTCCTTCACTCATTCATTCTGGTCCCAACTAGTTCATTTATTTATTTATTATTAGGACACCAGCAGTGCATGCATTAACACATATTATTAAAAAAATACAGAGTTGGTATAAATAATTTCATTTACTTCATTAGTTCCCAAAACACTTCTTTCACTGAAGGAGAGTAAAGCGAACGGATAGATTACAAACATAGCGTGCGAGAGCGAGACAGTTGATTGGCTTGGCATCCTGTGGGTCAATTCCACTAACAAAATGAACCGAACCATGCCGCTTATCCAATCCGAACGCTAGAATATCACGTCATCTAACAATCTATGCAATTCTATTGGTTAAAAGTAATGGTTCAGCTGTGATTTGTTTGTGGAATACAGGAACTAGAATCACCGGCCGGTCGGAGTCTACCTGCACACAATTTCATGTCTTATAGCGCAAACATTATGTTTAGTTTTACTTGAATAATTAGTTGAAGGAATAATTTGTTTATGAATAATTTCATATTCTTTGCTTAAGTTCTAGTCTGCATGTGCATAATATATACGAGTGTGGCGTATACTAATCTAAATTCGTATGTAATATCTGAAAAATAGTGTAAACATTTTAAGTTTTTAGTAACTTTTAATTACTCCTGCATTATGTATCATACATGTGTTTAGTTATGCAGTTAAATTGACATAACGTCTCATACCTACTTAAAAGAACTACGATACAGATGGACTAATTGAACTATACGAATTAAGTGACGTAAATGAACTAAGCGATAAGGTGACTCAAATGGACCACTGAAGTACTGAGCCATGTGAACAAGAAGAACTAAATTAACTAAATGAGTGATATACTTCATCTAGTCCAGTTGAAGTATATCATTCTTTACACTTCAGTGAACTATTTTGCGCACCTCTACTCGAGGTAGGACTGACCAGTAGCCCTCCCGGATATTTCGACCAGCTCTCCGGGTCCAGCGGCACTCATCCATCCCCACATATTTGCACAGATTCTGCCCAAATTATTGTTTGGGTTCACATTACGAGGCTCAAAACGTGTATTGTCTAAGCGCCATAAATGCCGACGACCTATTTGGTTAGATTTAAAACTTTTTTCATCGGCAAATATAGCATGTGAAAAATTGAAGTCCCTATAACTCTCGAGCGAACCGGTTCTCGCTATCTTATTTTCTTCGCTTAGAATAATTTTTCTAGCAGGTTTTCTGTGATGTAGCCCAGCGCGATGAAGTGCTCTCCTTACAGTCCTCAAGCTGCAGTCAAATTGCTGGGCGAAGACACTTGTGGGCGTGAATGGCTCCACTGCATATGTGTTGAGTTGACCATTTCTTGAGCTTGTTGAGCATTAATTAAATATGGATGTGCCGAGCGTGGTCGATCGTTAAAATCACCCTCCTCTTCGATTCGACGAACCCAAAGACGAACTGATCGTCTCTGAAAAACAAAAAAAAAACTGTTTAAATACCTAGGTTTTAGTAATACTTAAACTTATTAATTTAACTTATAAAATAGGTATAGGTCTTTGTAATAGAATCAATAAAATCATATTAAAGTTACCTATCTTTTAAAACTCCAACTTAAAAATCGAATCGCCTATGTCAAAGGAGCGCATCATTTTCCTTGAATTGCATATTATAACGCCCCGCACTTATAGAATGAATTAAATTCTTAAGACGTAGTGGTAAGAGTGAAGTTTACTTAATAATAATAATAATAATAATAAACTTTATTGAAAATAAACATTACAATTAGGAGCACAATTACTTAATTACTAGTTTTACCATTACCAATTATTGCGATCACTATCGCTAAACTAGGTTTCGCACACATTGGAACGGTATGACACGTGCCGAAAGCGGCAAGCGGCGTCTTTTAATAATAAGATCAATGAGAACCGCCCGCGGTAATTTTTAAAGAATTAGCAGTGTATTATATAATTTAAGTATTAAGAGTAAGGAAGTCTGTGCTTAATAAAATAAGATTCTACTCATGAATACAAACACTATTATTATGGGACCGACTTTTAACTGGACAAAAAATCCATACATATTGACTGCGTAGATATTGACTATTTGTATATGAAACGGTTTCAATTTCAAAACGCCACTTGACCGCTAAGTACTAATAGCTACTCGTAGAAGTATATCTATACGTTAAATAAAAAAAGTAAATATATTTTTACTTAATACCCAGGTATTGATAAAAAAATTGGTTCCAAATTGTTAAGATGATTGCAGTATTTTAACTTACATTGAAACAACAACTTTTTCGAATCTCACTAAAAGAAATGAAACAAAGAATCTTCTAATTTGCAGTAATAAGGACAATCCACTCGCTCCAATCACATGAAAGATTCCCTCCTTTGGGATATTGTCTACCCCTTCTCTAACGCCATTAAACCCAATGTTAAAAGCATTTTATTTCATATTAAGGCAACTTACCATCATGAAGACCGTGAACATTTTGAAAACGCGATGTATCTACTCTTAATTTTTTTATTGCTGTCTTGAAAGTAGTCCCCTGGTCGCACACTAATCCCAAGAGCATCAAGCCTGTATTTACCGCTTGTGTAACATTTTTTTTCAAAATATCCTGGAGAGCAGGTGCAGACACAGCTTCTTCAGAAAAGTAATATGCAATGGTTTGACGCAAGGGTGAGCATATACCCCGTAACATAAATACAAGCGCATGGTCACAGAATTTCTG